>JAHDVE020002357.1:0-85191 GCA_022606495.2 Halesus radiatus | reverse complement strand
ATATGCCATTGTCTCACTGCCCCCCCCCCCCCCCATGTAGACATTTAGGAGGCGTACCTAATATTTGGGAACGGTAAAAATAACAAATAACGTAATACCGGCAAACGAATACATCAAGTATGGGTAATATCGCAAAAGAACAGGTATGACACAGTCCTAGCGGTATTCATATAAAAAAACTATCTGGGAACAGTGAAAATAACGTAATACCCGGTAACAGAAAGTGCTCATAAGACCCACATATTTACATATATGTATAGTAAACGAATAGCAATTCGCCCAAATTTTCAAATATTTAAAAAACTGATCAAAAATTTTGTAACGACCGCTCAGAAAGCGACGATTCCCTTAACCTTCTGAGAAAACCCAGAAAGCGAACGATCATCGATGGTCAGGAGTCTGCCCGAAGGATGACTCGAGACCTGCCTCACGCTCAAGGAACCGCGCCACGTCTCCTCATCACGGAGTGTAACTCTGGTAGAGTGTACACGTTACGAGGGAGGAAGTACTACAGAAATGATCCTGTGAAGTACAGTCCTGCCGATATGAAGTCGCCCAGATTATATATATACCTGTTGGAAGCGGTCCCGTGTGAACTGCAACATGAAGTGGCGCCATCTGAGAGGAAAACGGTAAAACAAAACTATGTCTTGGCAGTATTGGCATGAAACTTGGCAAGGTCATAAGACTGATAAGAAACGTGTGCTGTTTGCAATGACATCACAAACAAACAGCTGTGCGTACTGAAACGTTTTTAGCCTGAATTACACTGTTGATAAAAACTTGCTATTGCTGATTTTTTTTACTTTTGTGCTAAAATACACTATTTGCTGTTCTTCGCCAAAAACAGAAAATAATTGTGAATAATTTTAGTAATTCAAATTGGGAATATGGGATCGATAATAATGACCGGATGTAATTTGGATACAATAGCTCAATTGGTAGAGGCACTTATCCCGGTAAAACTAGAGGTACTGGAACGAAAACTGAGTGTATTAAAAAAAAAAAAATTGTAAACGAAAAATAAAATTTACTTTGTTCAAAATTTTATAATCTTTGACGTACTATTTTTTTTTTTAATATACCTGGTTATTTTCATTTATCCATAAATCAAAATGATCTTCCATTGTACACAGCTAATACTAAATGGGTATCTATTATAACAAAGTGATGTAAATCTACTTGGTTTAAAACCACTTTATTTTCAGATAATAATAATAATAATCGGATGATTTTTATAGCGCCGCTTTTGTGAGAAATCACATCAGGGGCGCTCAGATGTATGTAATTTACTGTAAAGTTTCTAGCTTTTGTAGACGTACTCGCCAATATTATACTGAAAATAAAGTGGTTTTAAACTAAGCATATTGCGCTATGCACAAAAATCTTGTCTTAAGTTTTTAAGAACTTTAGTTTATCAATTAATAAATATTTGACAAGTCAAAGCAATTTTCACCAATAAAATGTAGACATAATTTTTTCTCGACGCCATCTATTTGAGGGATTTAGCCGTTACAAGCCTTTCTCATACTAATAAAGTTGGTTGTTTACAGGTGAAATATAATAAAAATAGTAATTATTGAATGAAATACTAGTATATATTGATTAACTTGGCGGGCTTGCGATAAGCCGACGTAGCTCAATGGTAGAGCATCTGACCGGCAATCAGAAGGGTGCAGGTTCGAGTCCTGTCGGCGACATTTATCTTTGCTCGGAAAGGTTTTTTTTTCAATTTGGATGAGTGTTTTGGGCTAATAATTATTGTTTATAAAAATAATTGTTAAGCATATTTTTTTCATTTTGTTATCAGTTAGTTATTTTCTCGTGCTTAAATTATTGACGTACTTGCATAAATCACTTCTTGTTTATACTACGTTGGTACATAAATTATTAAATATGTAAATCTCTATAAGTAGCATGAAACACATTTGAATCTTGGTACACTGTTGACGAAAACTTGGTTTTGTTGGTTGCCGTTTTCAACAATTTTTTTTGCTAAAGAATAATCCTTTTTGCTGTACTTTGTCGCTCTGACAGCTGATTTGCAACAATTATAATAAACATTATATATATATATATATATTTGTCGCTGGGTTCAACGCGAAACAGTAAATATATCACAAAGTTTTTAACATTTTTGACACCATCCATAAAGGATTTGGTAAATATTTCATGTTGGGACACTAAAAATGGGGTCAATTCTTCTTCAATATTTACTCGTTTTTATATAAAAAAGTAAAAAATGAAAATGTTTATCCACATATGCAAATATTTTATTTATTTATTTCTGTGAATATAAAAGCGTTTTTCATTTAAAGTCCTAACTGGAAATATTTGTCAAAGATTTTACCAACTTGCAAAAACAATGCAAGAATATTTAACTATCTCGCAAAACGCGACATAAAACTACGGAGGATGTAAAAACATGCCAAGAAGTTAATAGGATCATGGACAATCCAACTTTCAAAAGTTTTGATATTTTAAGAAATAGATTTTAAGGTGATTGAACAATAATTATCAGCTAAATTATCAAATCCCTGTTCAAAAATTTTAATAAGAACGCTTCATCGAAGCGACTAGAGATGGTGCTTGATTGTTGAATCCAATTATAAATATGTTTTTGTTTGTTACGCCAGTCTGAAGCCACCAATACCAGTGGCAGTCACCCGGCCCGATGACAAACTGCTTTGTTGACACCAACACGCCCCGAAATTATGTAAATCCAATTACTGAGCTTGTGCTAAGCTGTTAATTCGACAAATTAATTCAATTCAAAGAGCGTCTTTTGAATATTAAGAATACGGCTTTAATGAAGTTCCTATTAAGGCTTAATAATTGTGTTTGGAAAAAAACCTATCCTAACCTAATTGGGGAAAATTTTCGATAAATCTGTCGCTATAATTTCGGCATTTTACAATATTGGCCTTATTGGAGGAAATTTCTAAAGAAGCATCCACAAGATTACCATTTATTGTATAAAAGTTCAATTTTGGGACTATCAAAACAAAGCCCGTATATAAATTTGAAAAAGCAAGCTGATGCATTACGGTGGGCTGAAGTGTAAATATGTTTCACGTGATATTAGAATTTATTTCTCAAAAATAACAATATGCCATAATAAAAATAATGCTATGTACTGTGTATTACAAGAAATAAAAAATAATTTCTGGATGATCTACAGTCCCTCGTATCTAGGATGAACGAAGTAATATAGTTGTGAATGATGAATACTTGGAGCAGGTCGATGAGTTTGTGTATTTGGGAAGTATGTTTACGAGAGATGGAAATACTGATAGGGATATTGAAAGAAGGGTGAATGCAGGAAACTCCATTAACGGAGGACTGAACGCGGATGGCGCAAACAAAAAGTTGTCCAAAGAAGCGAAGCTAGCAGTCCACAATGAAGTGCTGATACCAACCTTGATGTATGGCAGTGAGGCATGGAACCGGCAGAGGAAGGATGAAAGTAGACTGAATGCTGTAGAAATGAGATCTCTGAGACGAATGTGTGGTAAAACCATGTATGATCGTGTGAAAAAATGTTGAGATTCGTAAAGAATGCAAGGCTGATGTAAGCGTAATGAGGAAGATTACGAAAGGGACGCTTAGATGGTTTGGGCATGTAGAGCGAATGAACGAAGAAAGGAGTGTAAGGAGAATATATGACGCGGGTGTGAATGGAAGAAGAAGCCGGGGACGACCGACGAAGACATGGCACGATCAAGTGAATCAAATACTTGAGTCGGGCCATGTCAGAAGAATGTATGAGACGTTGTATGAAAGTGAATGAAGCAAGAAGTGTATGCCAAGATCGAGTTGTTTGGCGGTCCGTCCTCTCTGCCTACCCCTGCGAGGAAACGGCGTGATGGTTAGTTAGTTGTTAGTTAGTTAGTTAGTAATGTTTTTTTTAAGCACTATTATAAATATTCTGAGGAGCAATTTCTGGCACATTGGTATTTTGTACTATACAATTCCGATATATTGATAAATGGAGGGTTACAACCTTCAAGAGTGATGAATATTCCATAATTAATAATAATCCTCGTGAAACGGAATACCTTAGGATGGTTTTCAATGGGCGTCTAATTTTTTTTTTATCGGTAAATTTTCTGTATCAAAGCGCATTAAGAAATGACTTTACGAGCTGATAATGTTAATAATTTAATTAAATCACAAAATGATTACGAATCTTTGGAATAAATAGTATTTTATTTTAGACAGAATGCAAGGGTAGTGCAATTCAATGCATCCACAAATGACACTTTTAATATTTTCCTTCAAGGCCTATGTCATCTTTGGGGATGCTGTGTGGTGGGTCTTTTAGAATCCTCTAAGGAAAGAGTGAACCTGGGTCTTGAAGAAACCCATGTTGTAGGAGGGAGGAAATACACAGACCGGCAAATCATTCCACAGCCGAGCTGTTGACACAGGAACGAGTCGTAGAAGTGATAAATGTCAACCGTGTACAAATATTGGCCACGCGTTTGGCGTGTTTCCCGAAAGTGCATCGGTACCGAACGGATCAATGACGCTAGTTCCTCAGAGCATCTTCCATTGAAAAACCTATCTATCAAACGGAACGCCCATTTCCACACAAAGTCAAAGGTTTTTTTCAGATATTTTGGGGCTCCCGACCAGAGGTGGCTGTCAAATTCTTCAGTTGGATGCACGAGCGATTTGTACAGGATCAGCAGTTGTGTACTATTAAAATATCTGCGGGCGACTTTGTACAGTACGCCCAGCTTCTGAGAAGCTAACTTTATTCTAGCTTCGATGGAGCCCCCATACCTGAGCTCGTCACTTAGGTTACACCAAGCATATCAACGGAGGGCTTGTTGAGAAGATTGCATCAATTAAAAGAGACTAGATTGTCATTTCGATCCCTTTTAGACGTAATCAGATATAACTGGGTTTTTTAAACAAGTTCGACGAGGTTATTCTTACCCCAAGAGGAAACTCTCTCGAGGTAACCGTCCATTCTCTGCTTTAAAACCCTCCGAGCTATTGGAGTTTGCGTGCCCTTTGCGGGGCTCTGTCAAACAAAAAGCTACTATGGTCTGTACTATGCGCGTAACAATGAAGTCATTCACGTGCAACAAACACGATGTCATAGTCAAAGTCGGCGACAGAATCGATCCATGTGGGACGCCAGCATTTATTGAATACTAGGAAGAAATGAAACCGCCAGCAACCATCTCAATCGGTCTCTCTCTCAAAAAGTCGGCAATCCACGTACACAAGTATGTACACATTCCCGATCAAAGGTTTTGGGAATTTCTCGTGCAACCGTTTGAGTCTCACCGTGACATTCCAGGCACCGCCCACAAACATGCGTCACATACGCGAGAAGATCACCGCACGAGCGGTTCCCCTTGGTTAAGACGATGATGAAAAAGTAATAAAGTAAAGTAGGGGTTTACAAAAAAATTGCACAATGACATTTAAAAAAAAAAGAAAAAAAAAACAAATGTTTCCGTATTATGGCGGTAATTAATTAATCACTTACCTACTTCCATCACTTATAGTTAATTTTTATTTATGTTTGTAATTTGTCTATTCTTACACTATTATTTTCTTTGTTTACCAGTTGTCTATACTTACGAAGCTTTCCTCATCACATGTAAAAAGAAAATTACATTTTGGATTCATAATTGACGCAAACCTACGCTGAAATGACCACATTGACTGTACGAGTATTACAACCAAACAAAAAAAATACTGTTTCTCTTAAAAAGTATTAAGAACATCTTCCCACGCACAATTAAAAGGACCATCTATTTTGATCTTTCGCATTACATAATCTGTCTTGGGTGAGTGCAATTAATATTTGTATAGACCCCTAGTAAAATCGCAAAATAAAATAATGAAAAAAATTCTTCAAATACCATATTTTACGGATTCTCCTGAAATTTTCAAGCTTTTGGACGTTATGACAATTAGACAATTTTATACTAAATTTGCGATTGTTCATCTCTTCAAAGCAAATTTTCATATTCCCCTATAATCACAATCAATTATAAGATCTTCAACAAACTACAACATTAATATCCCGTCAAAATATACCGCCCACGGACAAAGACGTTTGAAATACGAATCAATTAAACTATATAATCACATGCCTGAATCTTTAAAACAAACAAGAGAGAATACACCAACACATTTAAATAAAACTTAATATCTCGATGTGGATAAAATCAAAGGAAAAGATTTTTCCATAATTAATTACATCAAATCAAATATAACAACATTTACATTAAATATAAATAATTCATTTACATTTTTAGCAATATTTTTATTATTTTTAAACATAATTATGTAACTATTTCACAAATATACTATATCTTCAGTATAGGTTCTCCTAGGGAGGCGTTCACAATACCCTATTAAGAGGAACGGCTGCGCTACCTGTTTCATATATAACTTAATTTTGGATTCTAGGCCAAATCCAAAATTAAGTTATATATACCAAAATTAAGTTATACATAAAGTTACAAATCCAAACCCATCCAAACTGAATAATATATATATATATATTTAAAGTTTAGTAATTATCTAGTACGGATGAGAAGTATTTATTTTTCTTTTAAATTATGAAGAAAAAAAAATCAATTTTCGTAATTTTAGAGGCAACTTAGAGAATTGTTTGCGGGGATACAATATTTATATATATAAATTAAATTATCATGTTTGCTATATACATATGATTAAATTAATAAAAATACAGAACGCAAAACATTTTAAAAAAACTTTCCGGGTCGATATTTTAAATTATGTACGGCAAATTTTACTTAAATTAATTTGTACTGTTTCACAATTAATTAATTTTAAAATAATACGTAGTATATTTGCGCACGTTCCAGAATGGAAGATACTCTCAGCATCGCCCTGGTGAAAGACCACCATTCAGAATTGAAACGTTGCCTGAAATGGTTTTTAGCCGTGTTTGCTGACCAGATCTGAATAGCCGGGTATTTCCCCACCATCCTCTTCCACTTCTCCTACCCCTCCCCAACACCTTCAACCCCACAACATTCCCCAATTGGGGATGCCATAGTCTCACTGGCTCCACACGGTTGGGAACAGTTTTCTTAACAGGACTCTTGTGCGGTATTCATATAAAAAGAATTTAAAAAACAAATTAAATGGATTAAACGCAAAAACAATTAATACTTTCGAATAAACTAGAGGTACAAATAATAAAATTTAAAGTACAAATATCAAAAGAGCAAGAAAATATACACTAAATAAACTACCCTATTATAATTAGAAAATAACATAAATATTACATACATGCAAATTAAAACTACAATTTAAAATATTTATGAGTAGCAGTCACACTTAGATGAACATTTGGGAGTAAGTAATCAAGTGTAAAGTAGGTATAAATAACAAAAGAGCAAGTCAATATTTTATGACATTATGTAAAAATATTGATGCTTCGATAGCAGAGGGTATCTGAAGATCGAGAATATCTGGCTCCTCTAGGTCTATGTAATTCAGTGACTCGATTGGGATCGTATCCAACGCCAATAACTGGCATAAATACCCTTTTGTTTAACTTTGGGGTTGACAGGATCAAATCAAACAATGGACCGCCATCGAACGCTACTTCGCTGGAAGCTGAAAGCATTTTGATTCTAAATATATGTACCATTAAATTTATCACCGTAACTTGGGCGGGGGATACAGGAAGTGAATGATATTGTTTGTAACAGTCCCCCGAGATGGCCTTACGTTCCAGTAAGTACAAATAAGTTCCTATTCAATACAATTAAAAACGTATTACCTATCTGCTAATATTTTGGTACATAGCTTGGCATTTAATTGGAGATATTTATTATTTTAGAACTACAAAATTTCATTACTATGGCAACACAATGCTACTCATTTCGTCTTTGAAGTGTATTCTTTACATTCAAATGTTTTCAAATATTCGCATTAGACAGTCCATTTTAAAGAAACAAGGCAAATCATCACAATAATTTTTTAAAATTTATAATTTCCTTCTATGAATTTCTTTTATTTATATATTTATCTAACATCTAATAACATCTGGTTACTAAATAATAAATTGCATAAATACGAAAAAAAATCGTTTTTCTATGTAATTATATTCCTTGCAACAAACATAAAAATATATTAGAACATGATGTAGAATCATCTCCTTTCAGAATGTACCCTTAATTTTTGAATACCGTTTGATTAAACAGTTTGCACTTGAACCATTGTGCCTTTTTTATAAATTTAAAGTAAACCAAATTTAATTATGTTATTATTAAGTTCTGCAAGCATTTTCATTTTTTTATTATTGTGACACCTGTTTCGGCATTCAAAGCCATTTTCAATGGTGGTTAGGCCATATTGCGACGACTTACTCGTACTTATATGATTTTATTTACCTCCACCCAATTTAAATCTTTATGGTTTTTGAAATGATTTATAAATATATTTGGTTAAACATCGACTTACTCAGAAAATAATTGTGATAATTAAAATTATCTCTTCCGTGAGGTACTTACAGCAAAAATCTGTTTTCTCTGCTTTTAATTATGGGAGGTTTTTCTTAATTGTTTTATAATGACGTGAATGCTTTTAAGGAAATGAATTTAAATGTACGTGGTAGATCCGTGAATTATTTTGTAGAATTTCTCATATTTCCTACTTGAAAAAAACACCCACTTGTTCTATGTGTACCAAGCTCTTACAAATGTAACGGCTATCAGAGAAACTTATTCCTGCCAAGCCCACGGATTGTGGTTAAATATAGCTATATTGATTGATGGATAGAATTTGACATATGTACATATGTGAAATATATTTTATTATGTTGTTGTTTATATTCCGTGGTGTTTGTCGTAAGAGGTGCCTTCTTATACGAACTAGTAAATACGAGTATAGTAATATATTATATGTTTAAAAAGTATTTCATCGGGTATATAAATTTCGAGTATATGTGTGTATTTGTTTGTACGTTTGTTGCATTACCACGCATTATCTCAACGCTGGAGTGGGTTACGGGATCGAATTAAAGACAGTAAAATGAAATTTTTTAACAGTAACAATAAGGTATACTTCAACTTGAACTTCGAGGTCACCGGGGGAAGTAAAGGGTTAAATTTGTGTTAAAAAAAACTAAACGTACTGGGAACAAAATGAAACATTCGACTTCAGTAGCAAAAAGTTAAAATTTTGAACTCATTGCTACGAGTTCGAACATCCCAATGCTATTTTGTTTTGTTCTACGATCCAAGTTCCAAACAATATGTTCATGGTTTCATTTTATTAGAAAAGATTTGTGGACAACTTATGAATACTTGGATGAGTTTGGGTGTTTAGAAAGTATGTTTACGAGAGATTCAGAGGCTGACATTGAATGAAGGATGTGGTGAAAGGGTTGCTATATGAATAGCAGTAGTGGTAGGGGTAGGGGAACTCCAAGTCATTCATAACCCCGACCAAGGCCGGGTACACGTCAGCTAGTAATAAATTAATTGAAGCAGACAGGTTTTTGTTGCATTTAACACAAAAGAATGTCGGAGATCTTTTATTTTAATTTATGTTTTCGTTAAACTTAACTAAGCATATTATAAAGCTGAAAAGCTGCATGTATACAGCAGTGAAAATTCGCTAGCGCAACTCACATATTTGTAATTGTCTATGCATTTATTCTTGTATTGCAACTCTTTTTATTTCATCAATAAGAAGATATGAATATTTATTTAAATGTCATAAAATTAGACAATATCCATATATATGTATACTTTTTATATTTTAAGTATTGAAATAACGTAATACAGTTTCATACAATGCAGTATATTAAATGTAATTACAATTTGTTACATAATTATATTATTGTATGGTTTACATTACCCACCTCACAAGGTGAAACCTGTTCTGGGGTGTTAAAGAAATTTCGAATACAAATTACTATTAGACTTTTTATTCTGCTTCATTTAGGTCTAGTTGTTAAAACTCCCGTCATCGTCTTCGTCGTGAAAACGGCCATCAGCGCCATTTTCAATAATTTGATTTTCTCACATTTTTTGCCCCTTCAAATAACGGTAACGTCAAGCAAACAGTCATCAAAATTTGAACAAACGCTGACGGGCCGAGAATTAGCGATAAGCGGGTTCCGTCAGTTAATGATGGTTGATTTAGTAATATTGTCAAATGTCACAGGGGCTTAAAAAATTAGGCCGTATTTTGCTTGCATAGACCCAGAATGCTACCTTCATATATTGTATATATATATACGAGTATATATATAGATATTTTTTTATTTTTTATTTCTCTTATATTTATTACATTTTTAGAGAATAAGTTTTCAACCAACTTGTAACGCTTAAAAAAGCAACCACCTAAAAGATGAAAAAGCCAAATAAAATCCATCAATGGTTTGATTTTTTCAGCGATGCGTGAACGTCTGTTGACAGAGAGGCAAATTGAATCAATCACATGTGAAACGGAACGAAAGGGTGTGAATTTCTTAAAAGGAATGGCGGAGATGTCACTTATCCTAATACAGTTTCCGACTGGATCGATCGAGCGCTTTACACGACTCTATTTGGAAAGGAAAATAGAGTGGAAATAATCAAAATAAATGCCATTTTTTGCATAAAATTTCATATTGCTGGTCCATCAAAAACGAGGGATTTTTTTTTTCAATTTTACTTTTTGAAGTTTGGCTTCAACTTGATCTTCAGTGACATGCTCACGATCGCATTGCACAATGAACATGCCCCTCTAAACCTAAACTAACCCGAACAACAGTTATGAAGGATTGGCAAATGGGCCATTAAAAAAAGACGAGGACGCCGTCGGATAATGTTAAGTTTGGTTAGATTTTATGAAAATGGGAAGGCACATTGCGTTCGTGAGCATGTAGAATTGTAAATACATCCACGCAAAAAAACTTGAGATTCCTCCGCAAAACAAAGAGCGTTCAACCATATCATTACTCTTATAAAGCATAACAGTGACCAATATATTCCTTCAACGATAACATCACTGAATGGCCAATGAGAAAAGATCTCAAGGAAATTGAAATAAAACATTTTACTGTTTTTTTTCCATAGCTGATAGTATTGTCCTGTATTTCTGCTTCAAATTTAATTTTGTTTAATTTTTAATAATGCAAAAGCATTTTTGTTTTCTTTAAATGATGTATTGTAGCACTACAGAATTATTATATATGTAATTAGAGTAAAGTTGTTATTTTAAAGGCGCACTTAGCAAAACGTATAACTTACAGTTGATCCAATCATCTTTTTAGATATATGTCTAAAATGTTTTTTTTTCTTCTTATTCTTCTGCACAGTACTAACATACGTGTATTAATTCCGTATTCCTTGGATAATCTTTAATACGGGGCCTTTTGTGAGACACACGTATGAGATTCACATTAATTTAATCGAGTCATTTGTTTTCCATTTTTTTTATATGTTCCTAGACATTTACAATATGACACATCTTTGATAAGGGACCTTGCGACCTTGTGTACACTTTTTAGATTTGCAATTAGTTTTAATCGATTCATCTTTGTTATAGTTGTATTGATCACGTTTCATAGGTACCCATACATTCGCTAAAATCTTTGATAAAGTCCTTATCACTGCACGTGTCCGATTTACTATTAGTTGTTTTAAAGGAATGTTTTTCAGGCCTCCATTGCATTTCCGAAAAAGTGATTACTTCCATTGGGAATAATTACCCCCAAACGTTTAACAGATGTACAATATTTCTAAATAAATTGAGAAGCAACTGGTACATTGAGTTTGTTGTCTACGAACCGAACAAGTGTTTTGCTTCTCGTGCCTTCACCTTCCTTTATTAATTAAGTCACCTCTTTCATAATAATGTATACTGATAAGTTTTTTTATTATTGTTTGAACATTCTTTATTATTTTAATATAATACGTTTCATATTTTAAAATATAACAATACCTAATCTGTCATCATCATACGAAATATTTCTGTACATCCTGTCACCTACCTCAGAACAGGACTCACCTAGTGAGATAGGTGAATCCTGTTATATGAAAGTGAATGCTGTTAAAACACACAATATTATATTTATATTTATACACGAACCCTCATTATAATATATCAGTATTTATTTGCTATTTATCGGCTCTGAAACTGAACTAAAATTACATTTCCCTGAATTTTGCCATTCTCCCATTCATGGAACGAACTATAAATGTTTGGGCAGAGTATTGACACAGTGTTAGTTATTGTAAAGGAGCCTAGTCTACATCGATACTAATTCTATCACATCAAAACCGTACTTCCATCAAATCCCCCATTTAAGCAAATAAATATTACCTCTCTTAAGCGAATGTGATTTGGTCGTTGTTTGGAACAACCTATAATTTTGTTTTAAAATCACTCGCTTATCTCTCCAGATCGTACTTTCTATGGTCTAGAAGTGGGAACTTTAGAAGACATGTTTTCAGTTGTAACAATTAATTGCTCTAAACAATTTTTCTATCAAGCCTTATCATTTTTCTACCAACCTATCAATCTAATATTGCCTCCATTCAACGTTTCATTTCAAATCGGATTTCGATTTTAAATATCTGTATTATTTTCAAATTTTTTAATTTAAGTATTTAAAAAATATTAAAAAATGAAATGAAATTATTTTGTAGTCACCACTTTATTAAAACACACATACGAGGTGTGTTCAAAAGAAAAGGTGAATTTTGAATTTTCGCGGGCTGTGTACATTCGATTATCGATTTTTTGTTATTGTTATGTTGGTACACATTGGGGTAATTTTTTTTAAGCCAATTAATTGACTATTTTCTTACTGCCTATCCTTGATAAGAAACTCTGTGCACGTCACTGTGTGCCTCCCTTTTCTCTATCCATTGAAATGATGACCGAGAACACCTTTGAAGGGTGAAAGCCAGAGACATTTGGAAAAAAGTCACGTAGGAAAGTTTATGTTAGAATTACATCCTCCATCTTACACATCCATCCAGTGAGTTGACGTAAACTTATCCCTACATAAATAACGTGGTTTAGGTTCCAAAAACTCTTAGCATGACTTGTATTCAATGTATCCACTGAATAGGTAATTCGAGGTATAAGTTCCTTCCGTGTCATTTTGAATGAAACCCACTATAGCCGCACTGACTTATTACTGAAGATGCAATAGATTCTGATGCGTTCAGATTAGGGAGAAATGGAGATAAAGAAATCTTTGACTGTGTTTTATTGACAGTTCTTGGAAATCGAAGAATGATACCGATAAAAATGAGGGGACAGATTAGGGTAGCTGTAGCTCAGTGGATTAGAGGGCAAAGTCCCGGATAGACCATGAGGTATTGGGTTCGAGTCCCAGCTGCTACCGTTCCCTTTTTCTTTTTCTGTGTCTTTTCGGTTTCATGTTTCATTTTGAAAGATATTAATATTGTCCTCAATTATTAAAAATATATTCCATTGAGGTTTATAAACTTCAACAAGTTATTCCAAAATTGTATTAATGTAGATCAAACACCGATTCTAAATGTACAAGTTTTATTATATGCTACCTGAAGCACCCGGCATTGCCCGAGGTTATGAATGGTGCGGAGTAAAGGTTTGAGGTTGAGATACCCTTGCCCCTACCGCTATTCACTAATTTTACTCTTATTTTGAACGTCAAATATGCAAAATTTCTTCAAGAAGTAATAAAATTTTGTTTTAAGGGGTGGGAAACGGAGTTAGGGAATGTTTTTATAAATCTCGTGTAGACAGTGACCATTCTCTTATTTTGAAAGTCAAGTGTGCAAAATTTCATCAAGCTCGGAATAAAACTGTAGATTTTCAAACAAAACAAACAATCACCGTCCTGGACACTCTTCTATAAAATTATGTAATTATACGTAGAACTAATGAATCGTTATTTAAACTTGAATAAAAACCGTATCAACAAAACGCCCCGTTTCGTTGGTATCATTGGAAAGACATCACGCGCTTGTTTGAGCCTAAATTATTTCTGTGTAAATTCATTCTGTGTACGATGCCTGTGTGACGTCACGCGGTCACCGCTCGGATTTAACTATGAAAACAAACCTTTAAAAAAATAGTGGTATTTAAGTTAGTCCACATTGATAAAAAATAAAATACTGGAAGTCCTTATTGTAATTTTATCGCGGGCCAGAGGCTGCGCTGTCAAGATATTGTCCGGGTCGTGACAAAGAGATAAATGGCAAATGCCACGAGAACGAAATGTGAACCGTTGCGTCACACAGATCAGATGCGGTATTGGTGTTGCCATCAGAGAATAGTGTGGCAAGCGTAAAAATGTATGTTAAAATATTTCGTAATGGTACTTGGCTACAGATCTTTTTGGTTCCAACCCCAAGAAAGCCAATGAAAATACACAATTTATACGCGCTCTGTTTCTCTTACACGTCTGCGTCGTATATCACCACTCCATTTAATCGAAGTGAAATGAATAATTATTATGAAACCATTTATTGTATTTCTAATTTAAGAAAATAATGGTCTTACCGGATCACGAAACACGGCGACGTCGTATCACATGTTCTTCTTTATTCTATGAACGTATCTATCAGTTTAATTGAGATGAACACACAACCGTCTGTATGCCTCGGGGCTGCGACTCCTTACTGGTACACAAAACACAAAGTTCCAAACTACTAACAAGTAATCTAAATGTTATCCATTAGAACGTGGAACAAGGCCAGTAACAATAATATATCTCCCGGAACATCAACATGACGAATGTCCCACCATCTTTGTTGTAATGATGATTGACGATCCTAGATGGCGCCTCTGAAGGAATTTTCCACTCGGAATGACATAAATAATGTTATTATAATGTATAATTAGATAGATGTTTAATCCCATTCGTGTCGACGGAGACACGATCTTGATTCAAAAGATGGAATATGGAAGCAATCCATGGAAGAGACAATCTTTGTTGATATATCTTTGGAGCTGTCAAAGATATTGAAATCCATTGGAAAACTGTCACCAAATAATATGTTACATAATTTTTATTTTTTTTGTATAACTTATTGAAGCTTATAAACCTTACTGTAATATATATATTTTTTATCATTGAAGACAATATTAAGAACTCTCAAAATGAAAAACGAAACCGAAAAAATCACTGAAAAGAAAAAGATAACGGTAGCAACTGTAACTCGAACCCAAGACTTCGTGGTCCATCCGGGACCTGCGCTCTACTCCACTGAGCTACTGCTACTTGTAGTCACAATATGTAGTAAAAATGACGGAATGGAATGAGGTCCTGGGTTCCAGTCTCGGCTGCTAAAGTTATCTTTTTCTTTTCTGTGTCTTTTCGATCTCATTTTGAGAGTTGTTAATATTATCTTCAATGATTAAAAAAAAATGTTTTCTTATATCGTCGATTATATTATAACACCGCGTATCTCAAAAATCATGCATTTTTCAATGATATCACATGTTTTTTTACGGTTACGCCATTGCAATCTTCCCAACAAGCCGTCCGTTGATATGCTTGATAACCTTAAGTGACCAGCTCAGGTATGGGGGCTCCATCGAAGCCAGAGTAAAGTTAGCCTCTCAGAAGCTGGCCGTATTGTACATAGCCGCAGATACTTTAATAGTACACAACTGATACCCTGCACAAATCTCAAGTGCGCCCCACTGTAGAATTTTGCAGCCTCGTCTGGTCGGGAGTCCCAAAATATCTGAAAAAATCCCTTGACTCTGCAGAAATGGGCGGTCCGTTTGATAGATTCGCCTATCTTAAGGGGGAGAGCGACGTCGGTGAGTTATTATTTATTCATTCAAAATAATGATAGTATTATTACGCAATACGATAAACATAATGTTTTTAAATAGAAAAATATTTATTAAATATTTTATAAATTTACATAGGCTTAGCATTTATCAAAATCCAATCAGAAATATTACCTTTTTCTGACCGTTCCATTGTATGTTTTACAAAATATTTAAATGCGAATATGATTTTTAAAGTGGAGAAAAGTATGTTTAATATTTTGTCGTTGCGTTTTTGTAAATAAACGTAACCAAAAATGAGTAATCCGCATTACAAAAAAATAACGTTGTTTAAGCCTATGTAAATTTATAAAATATTTAATAAATATTTTTCTATTTAAAAACATTATGTTTATCGTATTGCGTAATAATACTATCATTATTTTGAATTAATAAATAATAACTCTCCGACGTCCCTCTCCCCGTTAACAAACGAATTGCAATCTTTGGAGCACAGACGTCAGGTGGGAATGCTGTCCTTGTTCTAATGGTATTTTAATACAAGATACTCTGAGGAACTAGCGTCATTGATCCCTTCGGCACCGGTGCATAGCCGGGAAACACGCCAAACGCGTGCCCAACATTTCCACATGGTTGACATTTGTCACATGAGAACGGGTCGCTTCTACGACTCGTTCTTGTGTTCAACAGCTCGGCTGTGGAATGATCTGCCGGCCTCTGTGTTTCCTCCATCCTACAACATGGGTCTCTTCAAGATCCAAGTTCACTTCTTCCTATCCTCAAAAAGACCCTCCACACAGCATTCCCAAAGATGATATAGGCCTTGAGGGAAATTATTTCCTTCAGGGTCTCCTGTCTGCAGTTATCGTAAAAAAAATATTGCAGAATTCAACAAACAAATGTTTTGACCAATCACCGCTCCTTTTGTACAAAGATGGGTAACAACGCGTATCAGAGAATTTAATACATATGCGGCGAACCCCACGTAACTCAGCCAGTCAGTACTTCGAGACTGTTTGTTATACGTGTGATTGAAGATTTGTGATTATGGTGTGGATCATTTTAAATTTTTCTCCTCTGGTGTTCGTTTAAGGGATAATAAAAATTCCCAAATACACCTTTTAAGACGTAACACTCATTTATTTTGTAACCTTACCACTATCCACTACCTTGATTATGAAATTTTCACTGACAAAAAAACAGTGGCAGATTTTAAGGTCCTGGAGCACAACCCAAACGGAACTATTCATTACAAAACTAATTATGAGAACGAGTATTCAGAGCTTCCACAACGAGTATAGAGTACTGCGTTTCTACCATAAACTGTATAAAGATCGCATAAAAGTAAAATAAATTAAATGGAAACATTTACAAGAGTTAAAAGCTGCCTTACCCTCTGACTGGCACAGCTAATATGATAATTTACTTCGTTAGTTATCCAGTGTTAATGATAACGTCAAATATT
The DNA here is from genome assembly GCA_022606495.2 of Halesus radiatus. Classification (NCBI taxonomy): domain Eukaryota; kingdom Metazoa; phylum Arthropoda; class Insecta; order Trichoptera; family Limnephilidae; genus Halesus; species Halesus radiatus. The sequence goes on along the minus strand of JAHDVE020002357.1, from coordinate 67,982 downwards.
TAATTTACCCTCAAATGAACATTTCTCCGTTTCTTATGTTGGTTTTGCGATTTCTTTTTATCAAACTATTATTTTATATTTTTATTTCAAATATAATTAGGCAAGTTTTTTTATTATTTTCTTTTGTAAACAAAAAAAAGTTCCATATTGACATATTATTATTATTATTATTATTACTATTATTATTATTATTATTATTAAGCCATGTGTACCAGACGGATGTAGCACATATGGGGGCAGTTAATCCCGATCTGCAGAGAGGTGGGAGGGGAGAATACACAAAGTGGGAGACACCGATTTAATTTAGCGCAAAAATCCAATTTGTGCAAAATATCTCAATTTGAACAAAATCCTTTGCACAAATTGAAAACTCTGGGCCAGCGGTCCATATCCGTGTGACGATGCGAGGATCTTGGTCCGGTGAGAGGTGGTAGTCTGGGGGAGGTCCAGGGTAGGCGATGGTCAGAGAAGGCGAGTAAAGGCAGAAGTCAAAGCGAGGCGGAGTGGTCGAGGCAGAGGTGTTGTCGGAGCAGAAGTTGCAGTTTGTCTAACTTATACTTTTTTTATTTTACGGATTCTTTTGTAATCCTCTAACTAGCTGAGGCTTATAACAATACCCCTCATTTTACTATCTAACTAGTACTGCGGCCCTTTGGCCTTATTACCATCACCATCTGATGGTTTTATTTACTTGACTGAGTTTATTTTACATTTTATGAGTTTTCCGTGAAAAGATATTAACTGGATAACTTGTACTAGCTTTCGTGGCCTATTTATATCCCACTGAGGCGCCGTTCGGTGTTCACAAGCTAATTGACCGGACTCTCCCCACCAACATAGATCACAAATTTAATTTCATAAACATTTTTATAAATTTATTTCATAGATTTTAGGCTGGGGGTCGGGCCGTTTTCGAAGATCAAAACCGTTTATTTTTCATCTGGTCCGACCCCCCTACCAGTTATATGTTTTGTAATAAATTATGTTCAGCGATAATAATGTTTTTTTAGAAACATATGGGGAATTATATACTAACAATTGGCAACACACACACCCTATCTATTAATCTAAAATTCTCTCTCTCTCTAGTACCATTAAAATCGGGTAAGTTAATTTAAAACATAGTTATTTACAGCACAGCAAAAGGGGGAAATAAGTACAGCTTACATTGGGGCATCGGTCGGGATCGAGACAGCTCCAGGCGGGAACGGTGTCTTCATATTAGTACACAAACCCGGTATACTATTTAGGGACCTCACAAGTAAATGGTTAACAGTAATTATGACTTTTAAATTACGGTAACAAGACGCCATTGTAAACGGCGAGCCAGCGCAGGAGCGCATGTCGATAACACAACCTCTGTGGTCTGCGGCCAGAATCCTTCTCTCCGGGGCCAAAATGGCGTTGCTCTCCCGGCAAGCCCGCGCCGGATGGCGGGCGGAAGTGTGCTCGATGATTCTCTGGTGAGCCGCGTGATGCTAAGGCTAGGAGAAATTGTCGCTCCCGGTCGAGCCCGGAACCATAAAAAATCTAGCAGACTTTTCAATAAACGGCTAGATGTCTATGCACGAGAGACTAGAAGCGTCTTAACTGTCGTGAATTCGTTACATTATATATAATTAATAAACAAAACGGTTTTTTGTTCCTCCTGGAAACTTGTGTAAAGTGAGTTACGCGATGTTATAATATAAGCGACAATATATCTACTGTTTCTATTACCATGTAAAAGCACAACAGGGCGTTAAAAAATAAAAGTAAGTTAAATAATTTAAAAAAACAGGTACAAAAATTATGGCATGCTTTATGTGTAATATTCCTTTAAATTGAAGTTTTACTGTGATGTTATGATGGCGGAATAATAGTAAAAATAATGTAAAATACCCCGTTTTGAGAATTCCATAGACCCAATTGCTCATGGCAGTAAGTCCGTACAGAAACGCACAAAATTTAGAACACGTAAATTTATTTTATTTAAAAAATGCTAAATTTATTTATTCAAACGATTATTTACTAATAAACAAACAAAAATATGACCCCGAATCTAACTAATTGAATTAGAATCACAACAGTATTGAATTACCACAGAATTATTCTCTTGCCTTTAAGATACCGAAAAGAAACAGGGGTGCGCCAAAACATTTCTCATTAATTTTCATGTTTTTCCAGGAAAAATGCAAAAGTTTTAAATTGAGGTTTTTATTATTTAATTAAAAAGCGGATTATTCATAAAAATGATTTAGCTGTTTCATCTTCCAAAGGAATACCCGTCATGCGTAATAATAAAGATAGCTCGGATGAAACTTTTTTTTAAAAATTTATTGCTTAATAACATTTGTTAACTGGCCATACCACATGCCAGTCATTTCAATAGTTCGTTTGTAAACATTTGCTAAGTTGGACACTAGCTTCCTTACTCGAAATTCTGCTAAGCAGTGCTGAAATCCACTTTTCTCATTCCACTGTTTATTGATTTATCCATTTTAAATAATATGAAATTATTATTACATAACGAAAGTAAAAATAGTGGGGAATAATAATATTTCAATTCTATTTTATACAGTCAACAACTTTATGTTGCCATATTTATGACATTTTGTAGTTCCAAAATAATAAATATCTACAATTAAATACCAAGCTTTGGAGACACTAACGGGAAAGTAACTAACGCGAAATACCCAAAAACTGTTTAAATTCTAGCGCTACACACTGCAATAACACTAAGCCAAATCGTATTTTATGAACTGCTATTGTAGTTGGTCTAGGGGTTAAATTATGTAAGAGTACGTTTTCACCAATCTAAACCCTAGCCACAATTTTTAAATAAAAAACTAGTTAATTAATGGTGACCGGATAATTCAGCACACGTATGCATCGGCACACTTTGATATAAAGCCATTAAAAGGAGGAAAGAAACTAGCCCGAAAACCTAATCTAACCTAGCCTAATTAATCTTTTTTGTTGTTGTTAAATATTCATTTTTTGTTCAAAAAATTAAATTAATTAGGTTAGAATCTTATTTTTTAATTAATTTATTTCGCTTCTAAAAATTCTGCCGATTCATACGTGTGTTGAATTATCATGAAACCATAATTAATCTTCCCGGGTATAAAAAAACGTGTAATTTTTATTCTGGAACCTTCGCCGTTCACAGAACTCCACTGACAACCTTGCAGGATGAAAAGTTAACCAAAGCCCAGGGCCGACTGGAGCCAAAGGGGTTAAATAACAAGAGTTGATCAAATTACGAAATTAGGGGAATTAAATTTTAATCCTTGAGATGAGTTACGATATTTGGCCTTCCATCTAAAATAAAACATTTCAAGGTATCTAGAGATGTATTTATTTTTATTTATTTATTCTTAAATTTAATTATGAAAACAAAAACATTAGCCACTCATCTCATTAGGACAATCCTGTGTTGAGATGAGCGGCTTTACAATTTAATAATAATCAGTAAATAGTAATACATGAATAATAATACATGAATAAAAATTTGTAAATATTAATAAGTAAATAATAGTAAATAAATAATAAAAAATTAAATAATAATAAATAAATAATAATTAGTAAATAGTAATAAGCACATAATAATACACATTAAATATTAAGTAAATATTAATAAGTAAATAGTAATAAGTACATAATAATAAAAATAAAAATAGGTAAATAATAATATGTAAATAAAATTATGTAAATAGTAGTAATTAAATAACAATATGTAGGTAAAAAAATAAAATTATAAATGAATAGTAATAAGTAAGTAAAAAGAAGTAAATATTAATAAGTAAGTAATAATAAGTAAATAATAATGGTAATATCGAGCATACATAAAGTTTCAACATTGATAACAATATAAGGGATAACATGGATAAAGCGATATCGCCACTCTCAGCTAACATACGAGTAGACTTTTGACCATTTTTTTTTTAAATAAATGTAGCGTATTGTTTTTTCTTATTTATTTTTTTGTACTATTAGTTCCACATAGGAGGCCCTCAGTGAAATAATTTTCCCCATGGCTCTTGAGCCATATTTGGAGATGCTATGTGGGGGGTCTATTTGAGGCAAATATGGTGTTAACCTGTGTTGTACGAGGAATACACATCTACTACACTAGCGATGAGTCGTTCATTTGTGCGGGCTCGTTTTGATAAGCCGTGAGCGTAAGACTCTTGATAAAACCGTACCACGGCTCAATTGAACTTGACTATTTTAGACAAACCTTGAAACCATTTAAGAAAGATTGTTAATTTATTTTAAAAGATAAACATATCTCAGATGCTCTATAGTATTATTACCAATTTCGACGATGACGCACCTTCAAAAGGGGTCATTTGTTCTAATTTGATTATATAAAATCATCTTATACGTGTCTAACTTCTACAAGGCTAAATTATGCCCATGAGCGTGGAACTATTTGCAGCCATAACGCATCTCAAAACATTTATTTTCAAAGGTTCACACATTCGTTTGTAGAGATAAGAATAATTGCCGTCCTCTATAGTCGAATCCGAAGGTCGCTGGTTCAAATCCCGGCGTGTGTATGTAAATTTTATTTAATTACTTTGTGCCGTTTAACAATTAATTCATTTAAAAATAATATATAGCATATTTGCACACGTTCTAGAGAGTTATACTCTCAGTATCACTCTGGTGAAAAACCACCATTCAGAATTGAAACGTTGCTTGAAATGAAATGGCTTTCAGCCGTCTTTGGTGACCAGAATTGAACAGCCAGGAATTTCCTCACCTTCCTCTCCCACTTCTCCTTCCCCTCCCCAATACCTTCAGCCTCACGACATTCCCTAATTGGGGAATAGTCTCACTGGCCCCAGACATTTGGGAGCAGTTGGGACTTTTATGCGGTATTCATATATTTTTTTTAAATTAGCGCATTTACACGTGTGTAGGCACTATAAAATACGTGAATGGCGTCTGACAATCTGGCATCTGGACTTTTTGTACCTACACCTATACGCTGGGAGCCGTAAGAGCTGAGAGTTGTATAAACTGGGGTATGAGTTCATGAACTGGGAGTCGGTTCTTAATATATGAGCCATCGTTCAATTGAGTCGTTCTTTTGAGTTGTAATATTGTGCTGGTACTGTGACTCCCGCTCTTCACAAAATAAGTCATGTAGTAGCACAACTCTGTCTACTACTCATCTCGGTGAATACCTACTTTTTGCTTCACTCACGTCATGCGGCGTCCAATGCATACCCATCTATTACTCCTTCCCTTGATATAATATTATACGAGGTGTGGTGTCGCTTACGGAAATAGGGGAGAGGAAAGAGGAGGGGAAGAGAAAGGTTTGGTTTATAAACCTTTTCAACCAATTCCCAGAGTTGTTTAACTAAGATTTTTCCCAATATTGACTTGGAAGCGAGGAGTCAAATTTATTCTATCCAACATCAAATTATTTTTTCACTTGAGGGCCATCCGGCCGCGCTATCTTTCTTAAAGGTGTGCTTTAATAAAAATAATAATAATACTTGGGTGATTTGTGAAAAATCACCTCAAGGGCGCTGTACAAATACTACTTCCTAGGGTTTATCTTATTATGTACATGTACAGAAAACATACTTACCTGGTGGCACTCCAGATTAAAATGTTAAATTACAAACTTAAGTTCTTTCTTAAGCAATGCATTTGCCTTGATGATAGCAGGCTGTGCCTTTTTATCGTGGATAAATTTAATATTTATATAACTGAAGAAATTTTACGTCTCATAGTGGAAACTTTTGGGTGAAATTTGCCTATCGCTTTTTAGACACAATAAATTAGTTAATTATGCATATTTTTGATCAATTTAAGTAATAAATATGTATATTATGGGTGATCGCAATATTTATTACCCTAAACGCCAAAGATTAATCAAAGATGAGAGAAAAACGCCTAATTTAAAATGGGAGTAAAATATACTTCTCGCTTCCATTAATGGGCTAAGGAAGAACGCTTCCATCCTAAAGATGGATACGACCATTCTTATCCTTAGGGTTAAAGATATTTTGTTCAACTGCGGTTCCGATTCCATGTCAATGATAATATATTTATAGTGTTTTAATTATCAGATTATTATTAAAAACTATCGGTGCATCAGACATACTTAACACATGTAGTTTCGTATTACTTACTTTACACGTTTTTATAATGTTTAGAATTTAAATCATTTGCATCTGACATTTTGGGCTTATGGCATAGGTACTTTACAAACATCGCAATTTCATTAATTCGGCTAATTTAATAGCATTATTATGCGACAAATAACTCACTAATAATGTTTATCGTCAATATATTGAGTTTTTATTTTGTTAAAACTACGCAAATAGCGATATTTTTTTTAAGAATTACTGAAGCTTAACTGTCATCCGAGAGACCCGGAACCGAAGTTAAACAAATTTTTTTAACGATAAGAATAAGGAAAATGTCTTACCCTTAAAAATAACCGAAATGGTGATGCTTGGAAATGTCGCTTTATATTACTTTAACCGTGTTTGGTGATCAGATCTGAATATCTAGGTACCTAGGATTTTCCTGTCCTTCTTCTACATCATGCTCCCACGTTCTTAAGCCTCTCAAAATCCCCCAAACTGGGGATGCCATAACCCCACTGTATCTATCGGGACTCTTCCTCGTTCTTCATTCAGAAGTTAATCAAGTGTGACTGATAAAATAAATAATAGTATTAGGTAATGAGAAGAAAAAACAATCCAGTGTCAGTGATACTGCTAAAGCGTCCACTGCGGACCAACTCCGAGAAATCAGATCTATTATGTGGCTGTGTGATTGTCACATCGAATTAACTAGATACCCCTATGTCCAGCTCAATGTTCCACCAACGTTGTATTTGTTCTGTTTTCTTCCATAAAACCCTTTATTACCTACAAATAAAGCAGTGTGATCCACAACCTTTTTGTCCGGAGGGTCAATTTATCAATTATCAATATGTTTGCGGGCCGCAGGGGGTAGGGTACCTTTATCATGAAATACTTAACTTTGCAATCGGTGGCATTGCCAGAGTAGATTTTTCAATTGTTTTATATGAATACCGTACAATCGTCCAGCTGTCCGGAGCCAGTAATTATATATTATCTATAATAAACAAACAATTTAACTAGGTAGGCACCCAACTAGCATAATCTTAATGCTAAACATAACATAACCTTAATGCTAAACAAAACATAACCTTAATTCTAAACATAACATAACTATGATGCTAAACATAACATAACCTTAATGCTAAACATAATATAACCTTAATTCTAAAGCTTTAGACAATGTACCAACAATTATTTTATAAGTCAAGGTTTTCGCATAACGCATAAAAGAAACGCCGCAGGCGAAAATATTTCTATCTCCAAAATCAAAACAATTTATCAATTTATCAATTATTGATTACTGCTTCAAAATATCGAAGCTTCTCGCGATACCCTTTCGTATATTAATATTTTTAATAACTCCCGGAAATCCAAACGATTACTATAATAAATATATAAGAAATATCATAACTCACTTCCGTTACTTCTACGTTTTCATTAACAACATTGGTTATAAAAATTACAGGCCGCAGGTCGTAGCAAAAATTAATGCTGTTGATTTTTATTTATGTTGTTTTGCTAAGTAGGCCGCACAAAATGGACTGGCAGGCCGCAGTTACACATCACTGAAACAAAGGAACTACTTTTATTATGTACATGTTTGTCTCACCAAACATTTAGTATGTTCATCATTCGAACTCTGATCTGGAACACCTTACCCATTTTCACATTGTCAAATCTGACTTTTGTATCATGTGTTTGAAAAGTAATAAATACATTTTTATGTGTTACTAAACGAGGGACTTAACTGCTCCGGAGCCAGTGGGTCTATGGAATCGTCAATTAGTGGAATCTTGTGAAACTGAAAAAAATGTTGAGGTCAAAAACTTGTTGAAGTTTATAAACCTCATCGTAATATTTAATCATTGAAGAAGATAATATTAACATATCCTAGATGAAAGACGAAACCGAAAAAAAACTATTTTTTTGCCGTTTCGTGTTTCATCTAGGATATGTTAATATTATCTTCTTCAATGGTTTTATTTATTTATTCATTTCAATTTATTTACAGACAATTTTTATAACAAAAGCAATTATTATATAGAATGATGTATATTGGAAAGGATGGCCCTGAGTTGAGTTCTAGCTACTCGTCTTAACAAATAAGCTAGGCAAGCAATTGCAACACTTCCCGCCATAACTAACCAATCAGGTGATTTAACGCTCAAATTAATCAGGGCATACATTTGTACGGTCTGATCACAGGGCAAAAAAAAAGCGACGCGAGCGCCAACCGCGACTTGGCGGCGTCCACGGCTGCCCTTCGACTTTCACTTCCCGTCTGGAGATCAAAGAGTCAACTGCGTCTCTGGAAAGAGGCCGCTATTTTGTGTTACTAATTTGTTACGGCAACGTACTATGCATGCGGGTTGAAGCCCGCTGCTGGTCGTGTCATTTACTGCCAAAGCACCCAACATGGTGACTTGCCAATTAAAAGTCAACTTAAAATCAGTGCGGAGATGTCTAGCCCTGGCGTCCTTGCCAACAACTCCCGCCACCCGACCAGATCACCTCATGTAAGCTGATTTTGCATCTCCCCTTAATGTGTTGTTCTAGCCCTTGTTATATTTGCAATACCCGGTTAGAGATTGAAATCAGAAAGAGAGAATTTAACGTTAGAATCATGTCTAGAATAGGACTTTTCTACTAACTACTGGATTGTTCTTAACCTTTACAATAAACTCTGAGATTTGAAAGCACTTACTTGATTCATTTAACATAGAATTAGAGACGCCCTCAACCCAATTATAAGATTGCGATCGATTCACGACCCTGAACGATGAGAACCTAATGCCACTGCCGATCTGAGCTAACTAATGTCCGGACCAGACTTCACATCTAAGAGGCCGTCTCCAGGGTAAGTCCTGCCGATATAATTGTCTCCCATAACTTCCCCTTGTAACCCAACCTTCCTCCTCCCATCTTCATTCACCCCTTTTCATAATACCGGCTTAACAACTTAGGGGCTTTCTTCCTACCTAACCTTCCTCCTCTCCCTCACCTCATTTCATAATAATATGTACTGTAAATTATCATATTAATATATAGTAGCGTATCGTGAACGCCTCACTGGGAGAACCTTTACTGAGGTATTATATGTATAGTTTTTTTTATGATATAGTATTATTATGAAATGGTTGTACAATAATGTTAAAAAAAAATAATTTCAAAACTAAAATAAACATGTTCTAAGAACGACAAAAAAGTTAATTAATTATTTATATTTAATATAAATATTGTTATGTTTGATTTGGTGTAATTAAGTTATCTAAATATCTGTTCCTTTTGTTTTTATCCAGATCGAGATATTAAGTTTTATTAAATGTGTTGGTGTATCCTCTCTTGTTCGTTTTTAAGATGTAGGGCATGTGATTATATAGTTTAATTGCATGATATTAAAAATGTCTTTGTCCGAGGGTGGTATATTTTAATGGGATATTAAGGGTGTAGTTTGTTGAAGATCTTGTTAAAATAATTGTTAACCGCCCTACCCATACGAACATACGTGATACGGCCGCTATATTATCGCCCGAACGCAACAAGCCCGTACGTACAAAAGGTACAAAAAAAGCTATAACCGAAACCCACAAAACATTCGTATGAGTCAAGTTTGTTCCCGCGTCATCTCGTTTAGTATTTCGAGGTCAGCCGAAGCTAACGGATGTGTTCGGGTATATTCGTCTCTCCCATACAAGTTACGTCACTAGTCGCACGTATTGGTTATTTCGTAATCTAATGAAAAAAACACGATGATTTTTTACCTACTTTTTGAATAATAACCCAAAGGACGGGCGGTTAATGATCTTATCAAAATTAATGTTTTCATTTTGATATTTGTTCATATTATTTTCTCATCATTGAATATTACAATGAGGTTTATAAACTTCGATAAGTCATTCCAATAAATTTATAAAATTCTTTAATTAATACTTTAATGGCCTAGTCGTTAAAATATATGGATATGCGTACAAAACTTAAGCGATTATTCAAAACAATTATCACACCACTCTACTCGCACTTTCCATAAATTTTCTTAGCGGGGTTCTAATTAAAATGATAGTATTTTATAATAAAATACATACGGTTACCCAAAAGACAAAATCATACATTTCCATACAGTCACCTGTATTCACAGATGAACGTGGATTTGAAATGAAATATTTTACATCTGAACTTCCAATATTATATTATTATTAATTGATAAACTAAAGTTTTTAAGACAAGATTTTTGTGCATAGCGCAAAGGGTAACAATTATTTTTATAAACAATAATTATTAGCCTGAAACATTCATCCAAATTGAAAAAACCTTCCGTTTGAAAATTGTTACCCTTTGCGCTATGCACAAAAATCTTGTCTTAAAAACTTTAGTTTATCAATTAATAGATATTTAACAAGTCAAAACATTTTTCACCAATAAAATGAAGACATAATTTGTCTCGACTCCACCTATTGAGGGATTTAGCCGTTACAAGCCTTCCTCATACTAATAAAGTTGGTTGTTTACAGGTGAAATACAATAAAAAAACCGTAATTATTGAATGAAACACTAGTATATATTGATTAACTTGGCGGGTTTGCGATAAGCCGACGTAGCTCAACGGTAGAGCATCTGACCGGATATCAGAAGGGTGCAGGTTCGAGTCCTGTCGGCGACATTTATCTTTTCTCGAAAGGTTTTTTCAATTTGGATGAGTGTTTCAGGCTAATAATTATTGTTTATAAAAATAATTATATTATTATATATGTTACATTCTTTGCGATTTAAACTCCTCTTCTGAAGACAAGCAAATGCTTCATATAGAAGAATAAGATAATTTCTGTACAATCACAACCAAACATTTTGTTAATCATTACGTATGAAATATGTACTTTAAAAAATTTAAAAAACAAATGTAAATTAAAATTTTAAAAAATAAATAATTATATAAATAAAACATATATAAAATAATGTAATATGTACTAAGATTCTACAAACTAAATCCTTTCACAAATACGTTTATTTAAAAATACTTAGATTTTTAGTTTTTTTTCCCTATCTAGAGCGACTAAAAATTTCCGATTTTAGTTTTCCAATTGCTCGAAACACTAGCTTTGGGCTCTATTTTTTTCATTGGTTCCTAACTACTCGTTCAGGCGGTAGACATGTTTTTATTTTGCCAGTTGACATTTGTGATTACACTCATTTTCCGAACCGTGAACGTTGTTTTGTTTATGTATATTTTGAAGGTATGTTTTAAGTGTTTAATTTTTAAGTTTAAAAAAAATAATATTTAAAAAATGTTTTTTTATAAATATATTGTACTATTTGTCATTTTAAGTGAAACACGCCATTTGAAACTTAATGATGTTATAAATGAAAGTAGCAATAACTTCTAATGAATTGGAAAAAGAAACTACTTCAATTTTTTTGAATAGTTCTACGAGGTGTTTCATGCATCAAATATTAGGTATCGCTTCTAGTTTTAATTCAGTCCTGAAAGAATTAATGATCAAAAATTTCGACCACAAAGCTAACTAACCAAGCCATATGTGACAAAACCGAGGTGATAGACAGCTTTCTTTGAGGTCAACAGATTTGAATGCTGCTAACCGATTAGTTGAACCCTCTAGGTCAAACAAACCTGTGTACTATGATCGCGCTTTTCGTATATTCGGACCGGTCATCTGGAATAAACTTCCCCCAAATATTGCTAACATCCAGAATTTAGCAGAGTTCAGACGGGTATCAAAATTGTTCAAAAAATCCTATCCCATATAAAACATAAATTCATGTGCGTAGAAACAGAATTTCAGGACATTTTTTTTTAATCCTCCATAGCTTAATTAGTTGCGGTTTTCTCCCCTAGTTATTTAATGCCCTTAGTATCCAGTGAAAAATCATGTATATAATGTCATATAATTTTCTCTTGCTCTATTGTTATTTGTACCTACTTTATATTTGATTATTTACACCCTTAGTTTCTAAATTGTTATTTTATAATACCTGCTCATGAATATTTTATGCCATAGTTTTAATTTGCATGTATATATATTATAATAACAGATATACTATGTAGTAAATCTGTTATTTTAGAGTTATATCAGGTTAGGTTAGTTAGTATAAAGCGCACTTGAGGTGAACCTTCACAAAACTGCGCTAAGGAAATTAACTCTTATTATTATTATATCCCCGGCACGCATTCTTTACGCGCTCTGTTCAGCAAACCCTCTTTGCTTCATCTACATTCATGCATCATCTCTTATACTCTTGTTTTTTCCTGCTTTCAGATAAATTCGCTAAAAACACCTTTATTTGAGAAATATTTTGTTAACTAACCGTAAACATATATATATATATTTTTTTTTTTCAAAATGATCTGGTGATGAATTTGATCACGTAAGATTTTTTAATAGACAATTATGTCTTAGGCATTTGGCACATACCTGCTTATGGATGGTTTATTTGTGGTTTATATTAACAATATTCGAAGATTTTTAACAAATGACAGCCGTTAAATGTCTCACTGACAATATTGTTTGATTGACAACGTACCACTATCCATCCAGAGAAATTTTGTGAACGTTTTTATCGAAGATTTATGAAAAATGGCCTCTGATACAAATTGCATAAAAAAACATGCTGTGCGTGCATTTTACTCTTAATATACAGAAAGCAATCTTATTGATTTAACATTTATTTTCTTGTTGATCAGATATACGGTCTACCGGTTGGGGTTAGAAATAGACAATGATCTGGGAGAGATGTATTTCTTGCTTATTGATCTGTCTGATAATCCAATGATGCTGAAAGTGACTGGCATCACCCTGATTGTACGCACAATCATATTCGGCATTCCAGCTTTGCTAGCCAAGGTTAAAATACTCCTGAAGGTTCACATGATTGTTCTGTTGGTCATCGGTGCATTCTTGGCCGTCTTCTTGTGTGTTTTGTACGTGGGGATCAACGGCTCAACTATCTCCAAGACCAAGGAATGGTACAACAAGGGGTTTGAGAAAGCCAAAGAGAGGCAAATAATACAAATAATCTATAAGTAAATTCTATGCGGATAGTTAGAAAAATGAATAAAGTTTCACAGGAAAAAAATCCTCACACTTCAATCTTTAAATTCTATGAGTTATGCCCCAAAATATTTGAAAATAGGTGCACTTTGACAACCATTGAAAGCAATTTGAATGATTTTCCTAAAATTCCAATACGCATTTCATATAGAATTTAAAGGATTACAGTTTAAAGAATATTACCTGTTGAAACCATCTACATTTTCCTACTTGGCCGTATAGAATTTACAGATAAATGGTTTTGTAGTATCTCTTGAGTTAGCAAAGTGTGTATTTTTGAGTGCTGACCGATAATAAGCTTGACAGCCATCTTAGCTACCAGTGGCTAGAAATAAAATAGAAAAACTGTGTAAAATGATGATTTTAAATATCATAAGACATTATTGTGTTCAATTATTTTTAGAAATACTGTTTTCAAAATAAAGCGGTTTAATTGAGACAAAGGAAGTGTACTTCACGCCTGAGAAGAATTGAAGCACGATAGGCTTTGCTAATATGTTCTAATTTCCTTTACTCTAAGCCTCTGAAAGGAACGATACATAGAAAATGTTATTTTATGGTTCAAACGACAGTTCCTCGTACTTATGCAAATAATGTTCCTTTTCCGGGAGAATTTCGAAACCATTTCATGCTGAATATTCGCAAGAAGTTGACTCCCTACAACTTTTTGAAATGTGTATAGAAAAACTGTATTTCTAAGTCGTTGGGTTGCAATAGTTTGCGGGTGTCCCGATCAGGGTATCTGTAAATTGTCACCACCGGAGAGGCCCGATAAATAAATATATGCCGGGCATGGAAAGGTTAATAATGAGATCAAACAATACTGTATCAGTTAGTCCCGTCCTATTTTCCCGATCTAACTTCGTATCAGAAATCAAATGTGTGCTTTTTATCTATCAATCCTTGAGGAATCTTCGGTTATAGACGCTGCTCTTCAAAATGGACTTGACGATAGCGATGGTCCGTGACTCATTTTGTTAAGAGAGGGAGTCACGGTACCAGATCAATATTTTCGTATTTTTTTTTTAAATTTATATGAATACCGCACAAGAGTCCCGACTGCTCCCAAACGTCTGGAGCCAGTGAGACAATGGCATCCCCAATTGGAGAATGCTGTGAGGCTGAAGGTATTATGGAGGGGAAGGTGAAGGGTAAGAGGAAGAAGAAGGCGGGGAAATACCTGGCTATTCAGATCTGGTCACCAAACACGACTAAAAGCCATTTCCAGCAACGTTTCAATTCTGAATGGTGGTCTTTCACCAGGGCGATACTGAGAGTATCTTCGACTCCATGACTCAAAAGTACGACTCAATTGTACGACAGCTCATTTAATAGCCAGCACATATTAAGAGCTTGCCGTGGCTCCCAGCTCATACGATTCCCAGCTCTTACGACTCCCAGCGTATAGTCATAGGTACATAATATCCAGATGCCAGACTGTCAGGCTGCCAGGCGCCGTTCACGTACTCTACAGTGCCTACACGCGTGTAAAATCATTTTTTTTATCTCTACACACGAGTGTGTAAATGGCAATAGATGGCAAATGTCTTGCTTTAAGATGCATCATGGTGCCAAATATCCCACGATCGTGGACATAATTTAGACGTGTAGAAGTTAGACACGTATTCGATGATTCTATATAAACAAATTAGGAAAAAAGGAACCTTATTTAAAGATGCCTCATCGTAGAAATGCGTAAGAATACTATCGAACATTTTAACTATATTTATCTGTTTAGATAAATAAACAATCTTTCTTAACAGTGTAACGTAAATACTGACCCCGCGTCTATGATTATGATGATTGTCTACGGAAGAGATTGGTGAGAGAATGTCTATGGGAGACATCCGACGGAAGGCGAGCAAGTCAACATGGCGTCGGATATAACCTGACACGGGCGGTCGAGCTCAGACATCAGACATGACAGTGATGACAGTGTGGTTGTATGTGGGACTACCAATCCTTCATGTCGCTCCACTTGTTTCTTCAAATGTGTTATTGTGGTCACATGTACTGGAGTTTGGTACCTTCAATACAGGTGCTCAGAATAAACACAAATTCTAATTTATTGATGATATTTTTTTTGACACTTGTCCTCGTTAGACTAGAATAGAAACATATTATTTGTTTCTCTGATCTTTTAGATCAGTGGCGCCCTAACAAAACAAACAAAAAAAAAAAAGATGACGATTGATTTTTTTTTTGTTTTGTTGTTTTTATAATAATTTTGATTAGTATTTTAAGTTAATTTGTCCAATAGGTTTAGTAAATATATACTATTTTTACACTGCTAACACCAGTGTAAATCTAACAGTATTTTTGTATATCCCGTGTCGATTTTTGAAAAAAAAAAAATCGAGCACCAATTTGATCCCGTGTCGATTTTTGATTAAAAAAAATCGAGCACCAATTTGAACCCGTGTCGATTTTTGAAAAAAAAAATCGAGCACTAATTTGATCCCGTGTCGATTTTTGATTTAAAAAAAACGATCACCAATTTGAACCCGTGTCGATTTTTGAAAAAAAAAATCGAGCACCAATTTGATCCCGTTTCGATTTTTGATTTAAAAAAATCGATCACCAATTTGAACCCATGTCGATTTTTGAAAAAAAAAATCGAGCACCAATTTGAAAAGATAGGAAGATGTAAAATTTCGAGAGAGAGAAATTGTACTTTGCAAGTTTATATATATAGATATTGACAAATGTACCTGTTTGAAACCACACGAATAGATAGGTATTGTAACATGTAAACCCTCATCTTTATACTATTTAGCAATGGCTAAATGACAACCGAATAGTTCTATAACTATACGACGAGGAAAATTTTTGGAGGTGAATACGCAAACTATCCAATGGATATTGGTATATTGTGTCTAATTCTTTAGATACATAAAAAAAAACCTGTTGAACTGTATTGTAATTGTAATTTTCTTTGTTAAGAGGAAGAGAGGATTAGTTAAGTAGGGTATTAATAATAATAAAAATAATTTTTTGAAAATTTTGAAGTGGGAGCATGAGTTCTCCAAACCTCACAAGTGTTAACCTAGAGAGATTGACTCTCATAAAGTGAGGAAGTGTTTGGTTGATGTAACTTGTTTATTTTTTTATTTTATAAGTTGCTTGAGGATTATAATTATGAAGTGTTTCCTTGCTTTTCGGTTATGCTTAACCACTAATGTATCACAACTTGATTTTTTTTGTGTATTGTCATACTAAGATATGCCATTTTGAATGTCAATTTTGCTTTTTGTTGTATATTGGTTGTTACTTGTTTTCTTTGTTTTCAGTTTTTTTCTGTAATTGAAAAGAGTAGAGAGGAAGGTTAGGTCAAATTTTACTTCACTTCGCGGCATAAAATTTTTACGGGGAAGCGGGGAATTGTAACGTAAATACTGACCCCGCGTCTATGATTATGATGATTGTCTACGGAAGAGATTGGTGAGAGAATGTCTATGGGAGACATCCGACGGAAGGCGAGCAAGTCAACATGGCGTCGGATATAACCTGACACGGGCGGTCGAGCTCGAAGTGTTTTTTGGGAGGGATTATGTGTTAATTTTCTGTTTTGTTTGACGTCGGGTTGCGTCTATTGAATTTACCCGAAGTGGGTATGTTTTAGTTTATTGATTTATTGATGGCCAAATTGTGAGGCTATGAAACCAAACCGCGCGTGCCTGCTGCTTTGGAGAAAATCCCAGAAGAGTGATGAACGGACATGAGGGTCAGTTGCTGTATCGACGACCAAACAGGACATAAGGTAGCATCCTCACATACCATTGTCTGAACCCCACGGAAGAAGCCGTGGCGGATGGCGCTTCAGAAGAGTCGTCATAGACTTCGCTGAAGGTGACGGCGGAAATCGGTGAGCATCAGGACTGGAGAGGCCTTCCATGATGCTGAGGAGAAGAATCGGACTATAAGAACCATCATTTATTATTTAAACCTTTTCGTTTTAACTTAATCCTTCTCTTTACTCTTCTCTTTGCTCCACCATGATAATTGTGGTTTTAGAATCAATAAATTATGTTCTTTCCTTTAAATAGGGTTTTATTTACTGTATCATGATATACATCCCACTTCCCCGTGCTTCATCCATCAGTCTCACCCACGAATCTTGAGATGAGTAGAACAATAGTCGGAGAGGGTTACATTTTGGCGCTCCAACGTTCATTTTGATGTCGTTTCAGTATCGTCGCTACAACAGGTTCCAAGGTTTGTCTAAAAGAGTCACAATTAAATTGAGCCGTCGTACGGTTTACTAGGAGTCGTACGCTCACGGCTCATCAAAATGAGCCGGTACAAACATCCCTACTTGACGATTTCTTCAGGCTTGGAATCAAAAAAATACTGCTTGTCGGGAGGCAAAGCTTAAATGTCAATGATTGAATCTTAGAAACGGAACTCCAGTAAAAAACTCTATGGCTCTAAAAAATAAATTCATATAAAAAACGCTGATTATTAATAGTACTGTCCCGCAATTCATTTGCTTTTATGTTTTTTTTTTTAAATAGTGCAAAAGTATTATTTTTTTTTTTTTATCTGAAAATTATTAATTTTGTCACCTTTTTTAAAATAATGTATTCGACATTCCCTTTCAATTGTTATTTGAATATTCTAGCAATACTATTTTATGCAATTTGAATATTTTAATTTAACAATGCCTAATCTGTCGTCATCTGTAAGATCACACTTAAATATTTTATTGTGCATCCAGTTACCTACCTCAGAACAGATTTCACCTAGCGGGGTAGGTAATGTAAACCATACGATAATTTAATTATGTACATGAATGTAATTATTTCTTACGTAGAAGAAATAAATCGTTATTTAAAAACGATTTAAATCACAGGAGACTTAAACGCCCTGTGATTGGTCGGCTGGTTCTAACAAAACTTACTTTCCCTTACGAGTCAGTCGGAATTCAATAGAATGTCGCGCTACGGGGAGAAACACACCGCTGTGGTATACAAATTATTTAAAAGGTTTTATTTTTTCATTATTTTAAATATTTATATTGGTATTAGTTGATTTCATACCGACGAGTGTGGGAATGACTATTAACCGACAAAACTACATACATATGACGTCACGTTTGGCGGTCTTTGAAAATTTCACACTTTAAAAATTTTTAACCATGAAAACGACACTTACAAATATATTTTCAAATGCTGGTATGTTAGTTAGAATGTGAATATTCATAATAAAAAAAATTAAATTAACTCGATTTCCTTATTCGTAAAACTTTTCCAAGAATTTTATTGCTTGTCTAGCGGGCCATTGAATGTCTCCAGTGGGTGCTGACGTATTGATTAATATTTTTTCTAATATATGCGTATAATAAAAAAAAAACAAAGCAAAACTAATTTAAAAAAATAAACCGATCTTTTTTTTAAATACACTAAAATTAAAAAATTAAAAAATACAGATGAAAAATAAAAATAAACAAAATAAAATGTAAAAAAATAATAATTATAATAATGAAAAAATAATAACATAAAAAAAAAATAATAAATAAAAAAAATAATTTCAAAAAAATAATTAAATTAAATAATAAAATAAAATAAAAATATATATATAAAATAAAATAAAATGATATTAAATAAAATAAAATAATACTATTATTATTATTTGATGCCAAATTCATAGTTATTATAGTGATAGAGGTCATGCTATCCACATACGATGTCAAACTCTAATTGTAATTATATGTAATATACCTGTATCAGAATACTAATGAGTACAACTCAAGGTAGAATGCAGTCTTGTAATTCAAGTTTCTATGAAACGAGTCCTTTCGTTTGTTCAGCAGTAATTAAGTCGGTAGGAACTGCCATAGCCGTATGCAGGAGGGTCTGCTAATTGAGCCTCCATCAGAACTGTTTGAAGCCTCAGTAACGTTTGTACAGCCTGTTATATAATCAGTCTAATCACCCTTGTAAGTGAATATTATAAGAAAATGATGTGATGAACAAAACGAAACCACGAAGTTGAATTAACGGCACTGGGAATCTATGCTCAAATAATTAAAGGGAGAAGAAAACTGCACAGAAATCTAAATTTATAATGACTGACGACCGAGTGGCGATGTACATAGTTTCCCTGTACACCGTACATACAAGGGCGCTTTTGTAAGGTGTCATAATAAAATATAAAAAAATATTTAGTATATTTTACGTAAATACAACAATTGTAGATAAGACAGACTTGAACCCACAAATAATCACTAAACATAAAAACCTTAATCAGAAAACGCTGTTTTATAAATACAAATGTATACTCCTTCTCTCATTATTCTATTCTAGATCCAATGTTAGAACGACCCGTGGATGCGCTCTGCCCCCTTACCTCACCACTTAAACAGTATACAACTTACTGAATTGGCGGAGCGTAAATCCCGTGCGCGGGGTGATGCGACGAAGGTGGGAGGATGGGGTATGCGCAGTACGAACCTAATTTCGAACCACAGCTGGTTGTTCTTAGGTTGAATCGAGTATAGAATAGATTATTATTCTATCCTTTTTCCAGATGATTCAAAAATCATTGTATTCACAACTTTAAAACCCTTTTTTTCAAATTAACTATGGACACAAAGACTTGTAGACACTTCACTTAGCAAACATAACTTGAGATGGTAAGTTACTTGGGGGACAGTGGGGTAATGGCAAACAGCGGGAAACTCCGAACGATCGAGTTCTGGAAGGTTCCGATACCTCCACACCCATGCCAACTGAGCCATGCAAAAGCCGTTTCAAGTTCGATTCACATCTACCAACACCACGCAGTGCAGACACGTAAAATTACAGGCATGGAAAATTAGTTGCTCACATTATCTATGTACACATTCACGCATGGTGTAATGTAAATACATACTTCTATACCGTGCCTACCACTGTACGTGTCTGCACGGCACAGTGTTCCGGTAGATGTGAATAGACGTTCACTCGTCAGCGCCGAGCTTAATTTCGTGGAAGAAAGTTGTGCACGTCTCGAAGTTGAAGGTGAAAACCTTATATTCATATATGTTTTTATTCTAAATAATGTAGTATTTCCGTCATTTTTAAATGATAGTATTTGCTATGTAAATATGATTCCGTAAATAAAAATTTGAAAAGAAAACATTAAAAAAAAAAATCATTTTTTCGGGTCGACATTTTAAATTATGTACGACAAATTTGTGTTGCAATGTAAATTGGTCGTTTTTAATTTAATTTAAAGTACACCATAATGCTTATTTTTATATTTCATTATATTTTCAAAGTAGACGGGGTAAAACTTTTTTTTTTAAATCACCGTTAGCCCCCAAATAATTGTTAAGGGTGCCTCTAAAATCGCGAAAAATCAATTCATCTAATGGCCTATATTTCAGAATGTAAAACAAAAATAAATTAATTAATTCTCATCCGTACTAGATATTTATTATACTTTTTGACGAAAAAAAATCAACAAGTTTAGGTGAGTATTTTGGCCTCAAATTCAAAATTAAGTTTTGTATGAAACAGGCCGCGCAGTCGTTCCTCTTAAGCGTCCGCTATTACCCAACTCTGCCCTACTGTAAGTATCGAACTCAGCCCGTCCGGCTGTTAGTCGAGCATTTAAACGGTACAGTATATTCTCCTAAGCCGTATGCTTTGTTGTACACGCTACCCTAGTCTGAAAAAAGTGACCCTTAGCGTATTACTGTATAACTAGGTTTTGCCTATTGCAGTTTTGCAAAAAACCAACAAAACTTTTTCATCTCATTTATCTATTTTTTCATTCCTATAATGTGTCCTATTACTATTTATGTTCTAGCTAGTATCCCTGAAAAATGTGATATGCTTACATACAGCTTGGTATTTCATTGTAGATATTTATTATTTTTAAACTACAACATGTCATTACTATGGCAACACAAAGGTCTTTGAAATTTTGTTATCGTTTGTCAAAAATTCGCATTTAACAACTGTCACCGTTTACCATTTTTACTTTAGTTATTTATTAATATTTCCTATTTATTTAAAATGAATAATCTAATATATAGTGAAACATCATGAGCGTATTACTGAGCAGTTAGCAGAATTTCGAGCAAGAAAGCTAGTGTCCAACTTAGAAGATGTTTACGAACGAACTGTTGAAATGACTGGCACGTACTATGGTCTGCCAACAAATATTATTAATTTCATACCTATTTAACACCAATATTTTTGTAGATTTATTACAATTTTGAAACAAATATAACCATGGGCATTCTGATTTGATGTCATCCGTGACAATCAAGTTAAACAGTTAATTAGTATACACAGAATAACGCCCAAATGAAAAATAATTAGTTACAGAAATGCATAAAAATCAACATTCCATGTAATTTTATTCTTGCAAAGCGTAATTTTTTTTTTTACTTTAAATTGTCTAAGAATATGATATACAATCTAGAATTTGGAATTATCACTGACTTTTTAACATCGTTCGATTGAAGTAAAAAATACGCACTTTACTGCATTGCGCCTTTTTAAACTCGCTTTGATACAATCTGGAAGCGCCATAGCCCGGGCCGCTAGAGGCGCTATTGTGGCATGTTGCCATTATTTTGACAAAGCTACATAGACGTCAGACTGTATTGTTATTATTATTAAAAAATTATCATCTAACTGAACAATTTAGACAATGCGCGAGCAGGTGGCTTTAATACAATCATTATCCTCATTTAAAAAAATAAATGTACACGAAGAAAAAAGGAGTAAAGTCGTTTGTAGGTTATCTAATATATATATATATTTTTTTTTTTTCGATTTCTAGAATTTATTAAGAATATTATATTTCACAGAAAATCTATTAAAATGTATGGAAAAACCAATTTGTACAACTTGGGCCGCTAGAGGGCGCTGGTGTAGCATGTTGCCAACTCAATTTATGGTAAATGCCAGGAGCTGAAGATATTGTAATATTTCTATGGTATTTGGTAAAAGGTAGCCAAAAATATATATTCTAGACAGGTACTTATTTAATCGCTTGTTTGCAGTTTTTCGATATGTAACCATTTTTCGTTAGTATGCAGGTAGGAACTGAAGTTTTAAATTAAAAATACATTATTATACTGAAAACCTTTTTTCCCTGATGATTCTGAGAGGATGATTTTAGCTACACAGCAATTTTTTTTATCTGCAGGTCAAGTGGTTAAACCATTCTCAGCGTTATAGAAAATATATATATATATACCTACATATTTAGATTTTAAATTACTAACGTGAAGTCTGCCTACTTAATATGACAATGTATTCTGAAAAGAGGATACGACAAAGGGCCCACTAAAAACTATTGATAATCAAAAAACAGCTAAGCTGGCTTAAATTTGTAACCTTTATGAACTTAAAGATGGCTTTTCCAATTAGTGTGGAAAAGTTCAGCCATTAAACTCAACTGCACTCAGCCAATGAATTGAAATGTACAAGATTGGTCAACGTGGTTGAAAAAAAACCTGAATGTGTCTATTATTCCCAATAATAATTATAATAATTGGATCATTTTTAGAGCGCCGTTTTTGTGAAAAATCACCTCAAGGGCGATTGACTGTACAAATATTACTTTCTATTCTTTGTCTAATTATGTACAAACAGATACAGAAAAACATATTTACCTGGCAGGTCGCTTCAGATGAAGACAGTTTTATTAGAATAGAAAAGTTATGATTTTTACAGTTGTCATTTTATCCTCCTGTTCTATTGATGTTACATTATCAGAAGATTTGTGGCATAAGAAGATTTGGTATTTATTTGAAATGTTATTTTTTGGAACTGGAAAATATTTATAAAATGACTTTAAAAAGCTTAAGAAGTTTTTTAATAGATATTAACATTTTTATTTATTTTTTACACTTTTAGTTATTTACAGTGTTGCTGGCTGTGGACGCATTTACGTAATGGTGCGTGATTTTTTTTTACTTATTCTATAAGTGACTTTAGGTAAGTATTAACCGGCTAGCCTAGCTAAGCAATTTACGTGTGCATTTCTTCCATTTATGGATTTTTATATATAAATGAGTGTTAAATTAAGTTCTGAATTCTGAAGTCTTTGATCATTCTTAAGTCATGCGGCAGTTCAATCCAGGCTTTAGGTCCTGATACTCCGAAAGCACGATCACCGAACTTAGTTTTAGGTGTGCACTTTGGTTACTTCAACCTCCCGATAGCTGTTGACGTTGCTGACCTAAGGGTGGACTGCCGTGAATTGATATTTTCTGGAATGCACAGTTCCGTCACAGTTTTCAATTGCCCGGAGCCAGTGGGGCTGAAGGAAATAAAAAGGAAACGAAATGAGAGAGGAGATGGAGAAGGAGACATTTAAAATGAAGGTTGGTACGTACCCAGATATTAAAAACTGGTCACTAAACACGACAAATGCTACTTAAAGTAAGGTGTCAATTCTGAATAGTGGTCTTTCACCGGGGCGATAATCAGAGTATTTACCATGGCATCTGCGCCCTCGTAGTATGTTTTAAGTTGGAAGAGAGAAACGAAATGGGAAAGATGAAGGCTCTGGCCAGCTAAATCAATTATTTTATAATTTAGGCCAAGATGTGGTCTACTTTTTTTTCTATGATCTTATTCTTGAGTTGCTTCCTCATTGCTTAGGATCATGACCCCTACTCCAATCTACCTGGTGTACAAGACTTCTCCACTCCTCGCAATCCTGTGCTGCGTGAAGAGCTACGGACACCGATGTTCCGGATGCCTGCAAAATTTGGTCACTCCAGCACATCGGTGACCTTCCTCTGCTTCTCACGCTTTTCACTTTGCCAATGACCATGAGCTTCTCCATGTTGGAGTTCTCGGGTTGGCGAGTAACGTGACCAAAGAATCTGAGGATGAGCTGTAGACAGTTATTCAGTCTACCTCATATTCAGTTCTTGGAATCCTGTTCATTTTCCTCCAGTACCACATGTCAAGGGCGTCTATCCCCTTCCTTTCGCTAGCAACACTGAGTGTCCATGTTTCCACACCGTAAAGAGAAATGGGGAAAATGGGGGGACGAGTCTCATCTTGGTGGTCTTCGTTATGCCTCTATCACTCCATATCTTTTGCAATTTTCTCATGGCGTCTTTTGTCACGCAAATCCTTCTTTTCACTTCTGTTTCGCAACCTCCTTCGTCACTTATAGACGAACCTGGGTGTCTAACTAACTAACTAACTAACCATCACGCCGTTTCCCAGCAAGAGTAGGCAGGGAAGACGGACCGCCAAACAACTCTGGCTTACACTTCTTGCTTCATTCACATTCATACAACGTTTCATACATTCTCTTCTGTTATTCAGACTTCTGACATGGCCCGATTCAATTATTTGATTCACTTGATTGTGCCATGTCTTCTTCGGACGTCCCTTCTTCCCTTCACATTTGCGTCATATATTCTCTTTACACTCCTTTCTTCGTTCATTCGCTCTACATGCCCACACCATCTAAGCGTCCCTTTCTTAATATTTCTCATTACGCTTACATCAGCCTTGCATTCTTTACGAATCTCAATATTTTTTACACGATCATACATGATTTTACCACACATTCACCTCAGAGATCTCATTTCTGCAGCATTCGGTCTACTTTCGTCCTTCCTCTGCCAGTTCCATACCTCACTGCCATACATCAGGGTTGGTATCAGCACTGCTATGGACTGGACACTATTGTGGACTGCTAGCTTCGCTTCTTTGGAGAACTTTTTGTTTGCGCCTGGGTATGTGAAGTTAATCACCGTTTCTAAGTCTTTGCCCTGTCGATCACCGTTAGTTTTGTCTTGACTTTATTGATCAGTAGACCTAGATTACGGTATGTATTTTATTTCTACGCTTAGTTGCCATTACTGCCGCTACATGGCGCTGCTCCCCAACTCAAGCACGAGAAATCTTTCTCTATTGAGTCGGGTAGTATACCTTTCTTGTAATTAGCTATTAAGATATATCTGTATCCAAGCCAATGCCAAGCTATGTACACTGGTAAAATACACTTATATACCTAAGTCTATTGTAGGAGTGTCTGTATGCCCGAATTAATCTCATTTTTACCTTACTTCTTGCAGTAGCGGATACATACTATATAATACACTATATAATAGTTATACTATATATGCAGTATTTTAGAAAGTGGCTCTATAATATGGAGACTAGAGGATTTTACCCACTCTTTGATGTTGGAGAAAGTACAAAAGAGGTTTCTACAATATTTATATTTTAGAGACTTTGGGTACTATACCTGGTTGTATCCGTCAGCCTTCTTATCGGGGATGCTGTGTATTAGTAGCCTTGCCAAAAGACGGAAAATTGCTCTGCTTATAATGACATATAATCTCTTAAACGGTCATATCAGTATTCCAGAAATTTTAGATAAAATTGCTTATTATGTCCCTGACAATTTTACAAGAGCGCTTGTCCACAGATCTTTCCCTATTCCAACTAATCTGCCATTAGTAATGCCCATCGGAAGAACGGGCATGTTCTTAAATGAGCTAACGTCTGATGTAAACATTTTCCACGTTAATATTGTTAAATTCAAAATGCTGGTAAGTGTGTAATAAACATTTTTAACAAACTAACAATGTAATGTACTTTTGTCATTGGAATAATTTCTGTAAATGTGCATTTAAAATAAAATAAATAAATGAGCATTTAAGTTTCTCGCTGAATTCAGGGAAAAAATTATCCAAAGTGCGTCGTATTTTTTTAATACTTACCTTTTAATTTATTTTTATGGTTGGTTTTTCTCAGCGTGGGCACAGCTCTTCGGCCTTCGTGGACATCACGCCAATGTTATAGGCTGATCTAGTGCAGTATATTCCACAGTTCGTTCGTTAGGGAATGTTAGTCGACTTGATAATAGTTTGTGCCAATTTCGCAGCATTGTTACAATAAATTCACATGAAGTGGTCACTCGTGACAAATATGAAGAGTCTGGCGGAGCGTCTCTCTCTGCTTTCAAATTGAAATTCGAAATCTATGATTCCATCAAAGATTGAAGGTTTATCGCTAACTAACTAACCATCCCGCCGTTTGGCCGAAGAGATAGGCAGAGAGGATAACCGCCACACAACTCTGTCTCGGAACAGACCCCATGGTTCATCACATCCATGCATCGTCACACATAATCTTCAGTTAGTCCGAGTCATGAAGTGAATCGTCTAAAATACATATTTGTTTCACTTGGTTGTGTCATTTCTTCCTCCGGCATCCCTGATCTTCTTCCATCCACTTTTACGTCGTATAAAATATTTGGATAATTTGTAAAGCGCCTTTTTTGCGAAGAATCACATCAAGGGCGCTGGGCAAGATACTAGGTAATGATTTTCTTCAGGCAAAGATTTATTAATTCTTCTATTCCTCCACAGATGGCGGCACCGCAATTCTTCTTTTTTTATGTGAGCCTTTAACCTAGCGGTAGTATCGGAAACTAAAATACTGACACTTTATAAAAAGGGGAAAAACCTTTAGTAATAACATTATGTTTTCCTTACACTCCTTTCTCCGTTCATCCGCTTCACATATTCAAACCATCAAGCGTCCCTTTCTGAATCTTTTTCACTACGCTTTATTCAGCCTTGTATTTTTCTTGTTTAACACAATACAAAAAATAAATAGAAGAACACCTTTTTGTAAGGTATGGTATAGGGGTGATAATCAAAGGGTCCTAGTCATCAATCAACGTCAGGGTATTTTAAACCCCCTCCGTGTAAACACCCTAACACCCTGAACACAAGCGAGCCTAGTCACTAACATAAGCTTCAGGAAATGTTTCAGCAGGGTTATTTTATCTCCTTCAGATCCTTTTAGGGTTAAAATAAAGCACAGTAAATTATAAAATAGTATGTTTTATTCATTGAAAGAGAATTTCAAATGACAGTCATGAATATTTTACAAAGTTAAACCACATGTAAACAATCAAACTTAGACTTTTGGGGTCATTTTACCTCATACAAATAATCTCATTCGAATCACTTTAATAGTAGAATATTTCAAAGAAATTAAAATGAAACATCGTCATCAAATCGCTAATCAGCAATATTTTGGTTATTTCTCATTTGATGGGACCCATTAAACCCTGATTTTAGATCCGTTTCAGCTTTTTAACAAATTTTGGTCAGCAAAAGCACTTCGCTCAATGTTAACATGCTTTTTAGCTGATCACAATTTGTTTAAAAGCTGCGTGTTAAGCGAGTACAGCACCACCAGGATATATGCTCGCTACTGGCGACGCGTCACCCATGGCAGAATCAAATTTGAATTCAATATAAACACTGCGACGATCCGAGCTAGTGGAAAGATATTCATTCCTTCCTGGTTACACAAATGTGCATAAATATCTTAAATGGTGCTCCTGCGTTCGCTTCCATATTAATTGAATATTATATATAAAGTGTTCATAAACATTCGTCTTCC
This sequence comes from Halesus radiatus, assembly GCA_022606495.2. Classification (NCBI taxonomy): domain Eukaryota; kingdom Metazoa; phylum Arthropoda; class Insecta; order Trichoptera; family Limnephilidae; genus Halesus; species Halesus radiatus. The sequence goes on along the minus strand of JAHDVE020002357.1, from coordinate 40,421 downwards.
GGATTTTTTATCAAGTCAAATTCAGCGTAATGTGCTTAAATTAGATAAAATACTAAAATACAATAATTTACGACAATTTATTGATACTTGGCTCGTGTCTTACTGCCAACCTTAAACAAAATGTGATTTCTGCAAAAAAGAATTAAGATATCTGGGGTTCATAATTCTCAAGGGTTGCCGGATATATTAAAAGTTACCAGTGACTAAAAATTCAAAACAAGTTACAGCGTTCATCGGGCTACATGTGTATTATAGCATATAACACCAAATCCTCGAAAGAGGTTGGTTAAATATTGTAGAAGCAAGAATAATTACAGAGTCTGATGGTGGACATTTCCAATCGTCCGACACTACACTAAGTACCACAGAAGTGGGAAATACCCAAAACTATGCGAGATTTTAAATCACACCGGGTTACTCTCAATAGGGGTCCGTTAAAAACGGGAGAATTAGAAAAGATCTCAAAGTGATGGTAGACATTCCGAATCACTACAGTGTGTCGACAGAACGTTAAATACTACAGAAGCTCTCAATACTATGTGAGATATATTAAATTGTAATATGCAAGCAAGTACCAGCCTTAAATTTATTGGAATAATATTCCTTCTCGCACAAATGGTAACACTGCGTGAAAGCCGAACGATGGGATAGGTTCCGTGGTTCTCGGAGCGTCCTGATCATTCGCTTCCTTGCCTTACCTCGAGTCGGACACATCGTTCGAGCAGCGTCTATTGCATTCACATTGCTCGATTTTTAACCTTCCAAATAACTAAAGTTGTACGCGTGGTTTAATAAAATTATCAAATGGAAATCCTTCTTTTCTTAAGATACCCTCGCGACAACATTGACGTAAGACGGTGGGTAAGTATGTAAACTTCACCACACTACACCGCATTAAATTGCCGTCTCAACACATAAACGTTAAAAAATCATACCGGCATATCTTCGGTAGAGATCCGTTAAATAAGGTAGAATTAGAAACGATCTCAAAGTGATGGTAGACATTCCGAATCACTACAGTGTGTCGACAGAACGTTAAATACTACAGAAGCTCTCAACACTATGTGAGATATATTAAATCATACCGGCATATCCTCGGTAGAGATCCGTTAAATATGGTAGAATTAGAAACGATCTCAAAGTGATGGTAGACATTCCGAATCACTACAGTGTGTCGACGGAACGTTAAATACCACAGAAGTCGGAAATACCCAATACTATTCGAGATATTTTAAATCACAATGGCATATCTTCGGTAGAGATCCGTTAAATACGGTAGAATTAGAAACGATCTCAAAGTGATGGTAGACATTCCGAATCACTACAGTGTGTCGACAGAACGTTAAATACTACAGAAGCTCTCAATACTATGTGAGATATATTAAATCATACCGGCATATCCTCGGTAGAGATCCGTTAAATATGGTAGAATTAGAAACGACCTCAAAGTGATGGTAGACATTCCGAATCACTACAGTGTGTCGACGGAACGTTAAATACCACAGAAGTCGGAAATACCCAATACTATTCGAGATATTTTAAATCACAATGGCATATCTTCGGTAGAGATCCGTTAAATACGGTAGAATTAGAAACGATCTCAAAGTGATGGTAGACATTCCGAATCACTACAGTGTGTCGACAGAACGTTAAATACTACAGAAGCTCTCAATACTATGTGAGATATATTAAATCATACCGGCATATCCTCGGTAGAGATCCGTTAAATATGGTAGAATTAGAAACGATCAAAGTGATGGTAGACATTCCGAATCACTACAGTGTGTCGACAGAACGTTAAATACTACAGAAGTCTCAATACTATTGAGATATATTAAATCATACCGGCATATCCTCGGTAGAGATCCGTTAAATATGGTAGAATTAGAAACGATCGTGATGGTAGACATTCCGAATCACTACAGTGTGTCGACAGAACGTTAAATACTACAGAAGCTCTCAATACTATGTGAGATATATTAAATCATACCGGCATATCCTCGGTAGAGATCCGTTAAATATGGTAGAATTAGAAACGATCAAAGTGATGGTAGACATTCCGAATCACTACAGTGTGTCGACAGAACGTTAAATACTACAGAAGCTCTCAATACTATGTGAGATATATTAAATCATACCGGCATATCCTCGGTAGAGATCCGTTAAATATGGTAGAATTAGAAACGATCAAAGTGATGGTAGACATTCCGAATCACTACAGTGTGTCGACAGAACGTTAAATACTACAGAAGCTCTCAATACTATGTGAGATATATTAAATCATACCGGCATATCCTCGGTAGAGATCCGTTAAATATGGTAGAATTAGAAACGATCAAAGTGATGGTAGACATTCCGAATCACTACAGTGTGTCGATGGAACGCTAAATACCATAGAAATAGAAAATACCCAGTAATATGCGTGATATTAAATTTTAAACCACAAAAGAAAAAACTCGAAAGAGGTCCGTTAAATACAATTGAAGCTGAAATGATCACAAAATAATGGCATAAACCAAAAACAGTTAGTTTTCTTAGGCTAGCTTTAGTGTCAAATATTTACGTACATTTGATGTAATTGATCGTTGAAAATATAATATTGGAAGATTACTAAATTTAAAACATTACGAAAACTTTTATTTTTTTAAAAAACGGTGAGTTTTCTTAGGCTAGCTTTAGTGTCAAATATTTCAGTGTATTTGGTATTAGTGATGGTTGGAGACACAAAAAATCCCAAAATGTTTAATATTGTTTTATATTTCTATAGCGTGAGCGAGCATCCGGAGGAAGACAGAAACACGTTTGGGGAGAATTTAAAAAACACATGTCTTCATTAATAAAGTGTATAATATAATAGAAAACTATCGCATATAAACTAGAAAATGCAATAAGAAACATTTTATAAATGTGCGTGACAGTCTGAAGATGGACATGATTGTTCGACACCAGTCCGGTCATGAAATAAATAAGTGTTTTGTTTTGACATTTCATTTTCGTCAAAAGTCGCCGGAAGTCTCGGTATATATTATATTTTAAAAATCTCTGTGGAATTTCATGAAAATAAATACAGAAAATTCTGAGTGAGACATTTTTATTTAGTGACTTCACGAGCTAAAATATCTGAATAACAAGATTCAACTGATCCACTTTGGACGTCGAAAAACTTGTAATACTTGACAATACTGCGATGAGGGCGAATAAAATGGAGAAACTGCAATAAATTCCGCAATGATTGTAAACTAGTATCGGTATGGATAGTTTAAACAAGAGTTAGTAGAAAATCACTCAAGTTCGTAGACGGAATACCATAAATGTGGGAAATACCCATAGCCTTGAGGGTTATTTTAAATCATATTCCATTTGTCATTCCGAATCAAATTTTAAATCAAACCAGCATATCCTCGGTAGAGATCCGTACGGCAGAATTAGAAACGATCAAAGTGATGGTAGACATCCCGAATCACTACAGTGTGTCGGCGGTACGTTAAATACCACAGAAATAGAAAATACCCGGTAATATGCGTGATATTAAAATGTAAAACGTAAAAGAAAATTCTCGAAAGAGGTCTGTTAAATACAATTGAAGCAGAAATGATCACAAAATAATACTGTACTGTGTACTAAGTCATATTACTTGTAAGGTTTTTCCCCTGAATAATATCGAAGTAAATAAAAAATAAATAAAAAAAACCCAAGGTGATTAGAATACTAGAATTACTAAAACGACCTAATAACAAATGTAATTAAGATAATTGATTTAAACCCTTGTAGTCCACCCCTCTTCCCCTCCCCCATATGTTGTGTATAAAAACCATAGATTTAGAATAATTTGTACCAGTCTGAAGATGGCCCTAACGAGCTGAAACCCGGTTACGGTCAAATAAAAATTAAAGTGGAAAAAAGTTTTATATTTGTTTTATTATAATATACACAAAATAATGGCATAGCGTTTCGAAATGGTAAAACGAAGATATTATTGAAAATATCACATGAAAAAAAACTCTTGTAATATGATAATATCCATATATCCGCGTTTCGTTTAATACGATAGAAGCAGAAATAGTCAAAGAGTGATGGCTTGGACATTAGTCATCTTTCAGTTACTATTGTGCATCGGAAAGGTAAAAGAAGAAAACTTTCAATACCACGGAGCCAGAATAAAAAAAAACATGCAGGACCAAAACAGTGAATTTTCTAAAGCCAGCTTTACATAGTAATTCTGTAGATTTTGTGTAATTGATTGTTGGAAAGATAATAATAGAAATCATGGAGATTACAAACCTTCCAATTTATTTATAAAACATTGTTTTTTTTACAAAATAAACGTGTTCCAAAAACAGTAAGTGTTCTTAGGAGGCATTTAGCAATAGTATTTTGTGTGGATTTAACGTAGTTAATCGTTGGAAAGATATTCATAGAAAATTTGGAAAGTAACAAAATAAACATACACCAAAAACAGTTAGTTTTCTTAGGCTAGCTTTAGTGTCAAATATTTACGTAGATTTGATGTAATCTATCGTTGAAAAGATAATATTGGAAGATTACTTCATTTAAATTTAAAACATTACGGAAACAGTTTATTTTTTAAAAACGGTGAGTTTTCTTAGGCTAGCTTTAGTGTCAAATGTTTCTGTGTATTTTGGTGTTACTGATGGATGGAGACACGAAAAATCTCAAATTGTTTAATATTGTTTTATATTTCTATAGCGTGAGCGAGCACCCGGAGTAAGTCAGGAAGCACGTTTGGGAAGAATTTAAAACATACATGTCTTCATTAATAAACGGCATTATACAACAGAAAACTATCGCATGTAAACTAGAAAATGCAATAAGAAGCATTTTATAAAAGTGGGCGACAGTCTGAAGATGAACGTGATTGTTAGAAACCAGTCCGGTCATGAAATAAATAAGTGTTTTGTTTCGACATTTCATTTACGCTTCCAGAAAACTGATTTTATAAAACGTCAAAAGTCACCGAAAGTCTCGGTGTGTATTATATTTTAAAAATCAGTGTGGAATTTTACGAAAATACGGAAAATCGTAAGCCAGATATTTTTATTTAGTGACTTTACGAGCTGAACAATAAGAATAACAAGATTCAACTGATCCACTTTGGACGTCGAAAAACTTGTAATACTTGACAATACTGCGATGAGGGCGAATAAAATGGAGAGACTGCAATAAATTCCGCAACGATTGTAAACTAGTACAACAGTATGCATAGTTTAAACAAGGGTTAGTAGGAAATCACTCAAGTTCGTCAACGGAATACCATAAATGTGTGAAATACCCATAGCCTTGAGGGTTATTTCAAATACGGTAGAATTAGAAACGATCTCAAAGTGATGGTAGACATTCCGAATCACTACAGTGTGTCGACGGAACGTTAAATACTACAGAAGTGGGAAATACCCAGTTTTATGCGAGATATTTTAAATCATACCAGCTAATCCTCGGTAGAGATCCGTTAAATACGGTAGAATTAGAAACGATCTCAAAGTGATGGTAGACATCCCGAATCACTACAGTGTGCCGAAGGAACGTTAAATACCACAGAAATACCCAATACTATTCGAGATATTTTAAGTAATACCAGCATAACCTCAAAAGAGGTCCGTTAAGTACAATTGAAACAGAAATTATCTAAAGTAAGGGCATAGCGCATCGGAACGGTAAAACGAAGACGTCGTGATAAACCCCTCTATAAACATATTCCATAAACAGTTTTCATAGGCTAACTTTATTCCTACATTTTTCCGTGAATTTGATGTAATTGATCTTTGGAAAGATATTCATATAAATTATGGAGATTACTTGCGAATTTTTTTTTAAAACATTCTCATTTTTGACAAAATGAGCATGTACCACAAACTGTAAGTTTTCTTATGCTAGTTTTAGTGTCTAATATTTTGTATTTATTTGGTGTCATGATAATATTGGAAGATTACTAAACTTGTTAATTTCATTTAAAAATATTATGAAAACGGTGTTGTTTTGTTAAATTAATACGCAATAAACGGTGAGTTTTCTTAGGCTAGCTTTAGTGTCTAATTTTTTCTGTATATTTGCCGTCAGTGTTGGCTGGAGACACAAAGGAAACTATTTTATTAATATTTAAAAATATTCCTATAGCGTTAGCGAGCACCCGAAGTCAAAAAACGCGTTTAGGGAGAATTTCTAAAATGAACGTATTCATTAATAAAGCGTACAATACAATAGAAAACTATCGCTTATAAACTAGAAAATGCAATAAGAAGCATTTTAATAACGTGGGTGGCAGTCAGACGTGATTGTTCGAAACCGGTCAGGCCAAGAAATAAACAAGTGGAACAAAGTTAAAAATAGATTTACTGTACTCAAAAGTAAGTCTGTAATGTGGCAATCGCCGCAATGTCGCCAGCAAACAATTAGTGTTACCACGCTGACTGAAGTGGCATTCAACAAGTAACTTCCTACGACTATAAATATAAGGGGTCGAAGACATAATGATCTCTCTCAGAAACAGCAAACTAAACATGAGAAATAAATATTCATCTGCAAGGCAATCATCAAACCCGTCTTCACGTACGCAGCACCAATATAGGGGTAATTCAGTGAAATACAACCATTGATATAAACACTACATATAACCCTAGAGTAATAATACCTGTTACTCTAAGATGAAGAAAAAAAACTTCAAACCCTCCAGAACAAAGCGATCGGGCAAGCGCTCGGAGCTCCCCGATAATTGAGGACCTATTGCATCCCCATGCTAAAAGACTTCATCGTAATTCAAGCAGAGCGTTTCTACGCCGGTATTATATCAATGCCAATCATAAGAACCATTTTATAAATAAACGCACCCGGTATGACGAAATTGTCCTTACAAAGTACGAAGAGCATAAGTAAATCTTCCAAATGGATCCATCTCGTGCAAGCCGCCATCTTCCGCAAACATACTAGCAACTAACGCGTAAAGTAAAAAAGAATAGTAACCCAGTAAAATTATGATTACTATCCACACGAAGAAAGTGGCATAAAACCAACGCTAATTACTATATTTGCCATTATGTCAAAGTCAAAGTCTTTCAGACACAATAATCATTAAAAAAGATTGGCTCTTAAAACCTTATTCCCATTGACGAAATATTTAATTGGGTTGGATCTACCGATATCAAAATAACAAGAAGCTTATTACAAAACTAGTACAAAAGTATATGGAATAAGGTGGATGTTGGTCCAATTTGCTGGAATTATTTGGAATTTGCTGCCTTAATTTTTAATAGCCAGGTAACTTTTTCTGAGACACCTGCCGCTCAGTTACATCTGTACAACAAAGGCCTCAGTCAAAAAAATCTGTTGTCAGCGTATCGCAACGGATCGCGATGCATTTGCATAAGAACCTGGGGACGTTCAGCCGGACAGTCATCTGGGCTCGACCAACTTACCCATGCAAAAAATATAAAATGGGAGAAACTCTGCAGCTCATGCGGGTTTTATGACACTGCACATCACGAAACGTGTGCGCCAAGACGAATTATTTAGAATAAGGGATCTATAGAAAAAATGGTGCAATTCACTCCGCAATATGATTCAATAAACTTAGAAAAAAATATTCATGTTCGTACAAAAAAAAAATATTATGTATATATGTTACAAATATACATCTAGCTTGAGCTGGGAAGGATCTGGAGAGATCAGTTGAAGGAGAGTCTTTACAACTGGTTACCAATCTGAGTCGCTCGGTAGTACAAGGGGTCAATCCCGGGTTCAGGACGAAGGGTGGATTGCTCTATCAACGAGTGTTAGAATCTTGCCGCTGCGCTGCTCTTGTGCCAGATCGTGACCGGGTGGCCCAGTCACAAACAGGCCGAATCAGGTCACCTCTCCGCCCGGGCCCGGGAGAAAATAGGATAACCTATAAAGTTGGCGCTTTCAAAATTTTAATAATCAAAGATTTTAAGCAAAGAATAGCACATGCCATGTGGTTAGTTTTTTCAACTGCTGTTTGAAATACCCACATATCTCCACATATCCATTCAGAGACATCAACAGTTGGAAATCCAGAGACATGCAAATGGGTGGTGGGACTAGGCGATCCGATAAACTCCGCTGACAAGGGAATACGGGGGAAAAGCATCTTACTTTAAAGAGATGTGAGATGGTTCAAATTATTTCATCATGTTTAATACACTGTAACTGACTTGTACAAACTATGGAAGAAACTATGGATGAACTTCGGACGAATTGTTGTATTGTTCTACTCTACTGTTTATGGAACTGGGACAGGACAGTATTATCCAGTCTTCTGTATAATTGTCCTTGTGTGAACTCTGCATAATACATTGTAGCAAACTATGGAAGAAGGGACCTATACTTCAAATAAACGAATTAACATTTTTATTAAAATTATTAAATTGTAAATTTGATTGTTGTGATCTCTTGCGTTTAATCAACCTATACATACCTAAACGAACTAAAAGACAAACATTAACATTTTACATATGTATATCCCGTTCCAACTACAGTTTGCATTCCCCAACACAACGCTTATACAGTCTTAGTAAAAAATACTTAAATAATGTGGATGTATTTGACAATAATCTTAACGTGGCGAATTTCAAAAAAGGATGAACGTATTATTTGTACCTAGTTTATAAATTATTGTTAACTACAACTTTTTACATTATTTACTTATTTGTTATTAATATTGATACTGTGCATTTTGTGGATATTGTGAATATTTTTGACATTGTGGATATTGTATTACTACTTTTTCTGTTCCTTTATATTCCTGTGCATTTTTAGCTTTGGTAAAGATTATTCTTATTTCAAGTATAATTAACTTTTGTGCACGTTTTCTATTTCTCATTTAAAATGATGTACTTGTATGTTAAAACCCTCTGGGCGTTTAAATAATAATAAAAATATATTAAAAAATAGATGTGTGGATCTGATTATGTATATTAGGTGGAATTAGTTACTTATAAGCACTTCAACATTGTATGTTTATGTGGTTACATAATCTGTTATTGAAAACGAAACATAACACAAAACTACAGATGTACCCTCTTCTAAAGTGGCTTCAATAAACTTTACCAATTGCCAGTTGAGGGAAACCTTTTACAATCGGTTACCAATGTCCGAGCTGATCGGTAGTAAAGGGAGTCAACATGAAACAAAACGACAACTCTTGGAAGGAGTAAACACTAACAAAGATTCATGCAACAAGTTAATACAAGTATGAAAAAAAATTAAGGTAAATCCTGAAAAGCCACGCAGATCTTTGGCACATTACTGGTTAGTGAGGAACTATAATATCAGTGAATAACTTTGAGGTATCATTAAATGTTGAAACAGCAGTTATAGTATGAGTGAGCATCCGGAGTACGACAGTAAACACTTAGTAATGGCTAATAACCATAAATGGGATTGAAGTAATAACTACAAAATACATAATACATAATATACACATATAGTTTCATTCGGGCTGGGTCTGGAGAGGCCAGTTGAGGGAGACCCTTTACAACCTGTTACCAATGTCCGAGCTGATCGGTAGTATAGGGGACATGAACCACAACGAAAGCTCTAGGAAGGAGTTTAAACACTAACAAAGGATCAAATATAAGTATGAAAAAACTAAACAAAAGCCATACAGATCTTTGGCACATTAATGGTTAGTGAGGGACTATCAAAGGAACTTTAAGATATCCTTAAATGTTGAAACCGGTCGAATTAGGCCACCTCTCCGCCCGGGCCCGGGAGAAAATAGGAAAACCAATAAAGTTTCCGCTTTAAAAATATGAACATTTAAACTTTTTAATGAAATATTACCACATGCCATGTGGTTAATTTTTTTCAACTGCCGTTTGAAATACCCACATATCTCCACATATCCATTCAGATACATGCAAATGGGTGGTGGGACTAGGCGATCCGATAAACTCCGCTGACAAGGGAATACGGGGGAAAAGCATCTTAACTTTAAAGAGATGTGAGGTGGTTCGAATTATTTCATCCTGTTTAATACACTGTAATTGATTTGTACAAACTATGGATGAACTTAGGACGAATTATTGTATTGCCCTACTTTCCTATCCTGCGCGGTCGAGGCTGTTTACGGAGCTGGGACAGGACAGTATTGTCCTGTATTCTGCATTGTCTTCGGGTGAACTCTGCATAATACATTGTAAATTGTAAACGACTCGGACAAACCACGGAAGAAGGCAACTATACTTCAAACAGGTGTGTGAATTTGGCTATGTATATTACGTGGAATTAGTTACTTACGAGCACTTGAACACCATATGTTTATGTGGGTACGTAATCTGTTATTGAGAACGAAACATAGCACGTATATTTGTACACTCTTCTAAATTAATTAGTGCGCTTTGTTCGTTAGGTATCTAAGAGTTGTAATATTTTAACCGATTTTAATAAATGTTTACGACATTTTATATATCGCAATAATACATGAAAGTGTTTACCAAAAATTTTATAATCTACACGATTAAATAATACATCCCATTTGAAATCAAGTCATCGATCTATTCAAATATCGCAAAGTCCAAGATTTACGTCCTTGGACTAGGTCAAGCATTGAGTCGCAAACCCGGTTTCCCTTACGCTCAAAATGGACGTCATTTATTATATAGTACTTAAAATGTTCATGTTGAACCATCACTAGTTACTGAGCCTAGTAGCCGTTAATTGAAAACCAAAATAATGTTCTCATTATTATAATAAAGTGATCAAGAACTTAATAGGTAAAAATAGGTGGGTAGACGACAAAGTGAAATATTGTTTTAAACCCTGTGATGCCTCGTTTATAAAAGCATCGATGGTTTGACTGCACAGATTTGCAAATGGGTGGTGGGACTAGCTGATCCGATAAACTCGGCAGATACGAGAACATGGTGGAACAGCTTAACTTTAAATAGATATGAGATGAATTGTTTTATTTCAATCTGTTGTGAAACTATTGGGTTTTGTCGATATGTTTAATTTCAAATGAAAATTTACTGCTTTGAGGACATTTCATCAATATGATTTAAAATCCCACGTGTAATATTATCTGCATAAAAATAGCCCTTTCCACAATACATAAAAAATAATATTTTGTATTCAAAATCAACGGTGAGAATGAAAAGGTCAAACTTCAAAATAACTAGTCAACCCTTTTGTCACGAACTACCGCAGCCCAACATTGCTATTCCTACCGAGGTGTAACATATTACAATTTTGTTTTTATCTCTAACTGTTTGCAGTTATCTGTCTCACTTCCATTTAAAGTTAAGAAGGTTTTCTTCCATATTTATTGTCCGAAAGTTGTTGGACATCTATTTCTAATAATAATGAACGCTGTGAATAAGTTCAGGACCTTAATGACGTAAGATGTGTATAACATGACTTTGGGAAGACAAAAAATCGAAATCCAAACTTAAAGCTATAAATATTTTAATATTAGGCAGTCCATCCTACTACAGAAGGTGACTTTGATACTAAGAATGGGGCGGAAAGTATAATAATGTGTGTAACATAATTACAATGGCAAGTGGCTCAGGAATCCGGAACTCTATACCACGAAGCCTATAATATATATACATATTGTTTACACAAGTGGAACGAAAACGTAAAACGATTAGTAAATCACATTACGTGCACTGATAAATTACTTATCTAGTGGAATATGTATCTAATGCATACTTATTACTGTTTTTCATTCTTGTTTTCAAATTTTCTACAAGCTAAACTTGAATTCAGTAAACAAATTCAAGATAGCTGATTAAACCGTTGGAAAATAGTAATAAAAACTTTTAGTTTAACAAAGAATTAAGAAAGGTACGAGCATGTTTCTAATTAAATCAAATCTTCGGCAGCTATAAAAACGGTGGAAAGAGACCAAGGGATATGGCTGAAGGAGGAAACTTATGCGTACTATTGGAAAAGGGACACAATATTTCACTGTATTTTATGCATTCTGAATTAAAGATATTTATTATAAGTACTTATAGTAAACAAAGGGGGTATTATGTATGGCAATACGGAAGCAGGCAGATGCTTGTTAACGAAAAAGATTTGCTTTTTTGAGATAATAAATCTGCTAGACAATTTTCAAAACAGGTAACATAGCAATACATTGATCAAATTGTATGGTAAGTGTATAAAATATGAAATTTCGGTCCTGTCAGTTATAGTTTTACTGTGTTTGCGAAGAATACCGGAATTCCGACAGATTTTCTTAAAAGAACAAATTATGCTTATTTGTCGAAATGTTTTAATTAAAACGACATAATTTTAAACAGGTTTTAGATATTACAGTACGACAGCAGGCAGGTGCTTGTTAACGAAAAAGATTTGCTTTTGTGAGATAATAATGTTGCTAGGCAATTTAAACGACACAATTTTTAAACGGATATTAGGCATTGCAGTACGGTAGCAGGCAGGTTGTTGTTGACGAAAAAGATTTGCTTTTGTGAGATAATAATGTTGCTAGGCAATTTAAACGACATAATTTTTAAACGGATATTAGGCATTACAGTACGACAGCAGGCAGGTTGTTGTTGACGAAAAAGATTTGCTTTTGTGAGATAATAATGTTGCTAGGCAATTTAAACGACATAATTTTTAAACGGATATTAGGCATTGCAGTACGGTAGCAGTCGGGTTGTTGTTGACGAAAAAGATTTGATTTTGTAAGATAATAATGTTGCTAGGCAATTTACAAACAGGTTTCAAACCAATTCAGTGGCAGAAAAATAATGCTTATCTGATAAGTAAATCAACAAAAATGTTCATGTACATAAGATAAAATATGAAAGTTCGGTCCTCTCATTTATAGTTTTAGTGTGTTTGCAAGGAATACCAGATTTTCTGATACATTTTATAAAAAAATATATTAAATTATACCTAGTTGTTAAGATGTTTTAATTAAAGCGATATAATTTTAAACGGGTTTAAGGCATTGCAGTACGGTAGCAGGCAGGTGCTTGTTAACGAAAAAGATTTGCTTTTGTGAGATAATAATGTTGCTAGGCAATTTAAACGACATAATTTTTAAACGGATATTAGGCATTGCAGTACGGTAGCAGGCAGGTTGTTGTTAACGAAAAAGATTTGCTTTTGTGAGATAATAATGTTGCTAGGCAATTTACAAACAGGTTTGAAAACCAATTCAGTGGCAGAAAAATAATGCTTATCTGATAAGTAAATCAACAAAAATGTTCATGTACATAAGATAAAATATGAAAGTTCGGTCCTCTCATTTATAGTTTTAGTGTGTTTGCAAGGAATACCAGATTTTCTGATACATTTTATAAAAAAATATATTAAATTATACCTAGTTGTTAAGATGTTTTAATTAAAGCGATATAATTTTAAACGGGTTTAAGGCATTGCAGTACGGTAGCAGACAGGTGCTTGTTAATGAAAAAGATTTGCTTTTGTGAGATAATAATGTTGCTAGGCAATTTTCAAACAGGTTTTAAAATCAATTCGGTGGCAGAGAAATAATATCTATCTGATAAGTAAATAAAGAAAATATGTATCTGTATAAAATAAAATATGGGTCCCGTCATTTATAGTTTAATTGTGTTTGCGAGGAATTCCACATTTTTTCTGATAGATTTTATTAAAATATATCAAATTATACCTAGTTGTTAAAATGTTTTAATTAAAGCGATATAATGTTTAAGCGGGTGGCATTGCAGTACGGTAGCAGACAGGTGCTTGTTAACTATCAAAAATTGCTTTTCTGACAATAATTCTGCTAGGCAATTTACAAACAGGTCTAATTTAGAAAAAAAGTATTATTAATTCGGGTAGCGGGAAAATAAAAGGTTGTTAACGATAAACATTTGCTTTTTTGAGACAAATGCTACCGAGCAATTTCCAAACAATTATCATGACCGTGGCAGACTTTAGTATGCAAAGCTTCTTCAAAGAAGTTTTGCATACTTTGAGCACTGATCACTAATGGAGTGTAATATATAATTACTGTATTATTTTTAAATAATAAGAATAAATGAAATGAATATGAAAGCTCGGTCCTGTCATTATTATAGTTTTATTGTGTTTGTGAGGAATACCTTATATTTCCGCAGATTTTATTATAACATTAAATAATACCTAGATACAATTTTTTTTATAAATCGTAAAAATTTATAAAAAAAGTATTGTGGTAATATGGTGGCACGCAAGGTTTATTTTTTTTTTTGAGATATTAAATACTGCTGGCAATTAGCAAACAACGGACATATGTTTCTATGATAAAAAGAAAAATTATTTTAATTACTCTTTAAACGATACACATATCACTGATTCTATTTGAGACCTTGGGGTAATACTGAATGTGAGATAAAATTTTACCAAGCATACTAACTGGGTTATCAACAAAGCCAATAAAATTCCGGGATTTATAATTCATATTTCAAAACCTTTTCGCAACATGAATACTCTATACTCCCCTTACACAGCCTATATCCGCCCCCTCACTTAGAATATTGCATACCGATATGCCAAGCCCATACTGAAAGAATCGAAAGCATTCAACGTAAGTTCATTAAGCATATAAATCATAAAGTTCATTTAAACTTTGCAAATAATACCGAATCCTTTAAATTCCATAACTTCATCACGCTTCAAACGCGACGCTTAATATTTGATCAAATCTTGTTATTTAAAATTATGAATAATAGCCTGGACTCGCCAGAGCTCATTAACTCTACAAACATTCACATACCATCAAGACCAATCCGACAAACCGATTTTTTTTTATTTGCCCGCATGCAGAACCAATCTTAGGATATATTCTCCAATTCCCCGTATTTGTGCGCAATATAACGCACAATATCGACGATATCACAATATCGACATTCTTCACAATACCCTTTCAAAATATCGAACCGAAGTAATGCGTACAACTAAAAATTGATGCACGAGTATAAAATGTATCGAGAGCATCTCCTGTCCCGATCCTGTCTTCCTCTCCCTCTCCCCCTTCCTTCTTATTTTTTTTTATAAAACATCTGTACTTAATCACTGTCAAGACAAGAAACTTTGTTAGATTACCTTTTGTTAAACTTCCTTTGTATATAAATTTATATACAAATTTGTTTCTTTATATCAAAGAATATGATAAGTGCATATTAAATAAAGATGATAGTTCGGTCCTATCATTTATAGCATTATTGTGTTTGTGGAGAATTCTGAATATTTAGCAGATTTTATTTACATTAAATTATACCTAATTGAAAAAGTTTAATATAAAGTGACCTAATTTTTCAAACGAGAATAAAAAAAATGCAATACGGTAGTGGCAGGCAGGTGCTTGTTAACGAAAAAGTTTTTTCAAAGTAATAATTAAATGAAATCTGTATTTATTACTGTTCGTAAATAACAAGAATTATGGCATACGGTGGCTTGTCAACTAAAAAGATAAATTCTCATCAATCAGCAGACTGTACAAGATTCTGAGCAGTGTACGACAAGTGCATACTAATAAGACGTTCATTATACAATGTACTTATTACTTATGGAAAACCTAATTAATCAAAAATCACTTCATAGGAATAACATAAAATGAGGCCTATAAAACCAAAATTTACAAAAATGTTTTGTGGCAATGACTACATTTAAAGGCTTGTTTTAAAATGTAATGTGTGATCTTTAGTAAATTTTAATTTTTCTCATTATATTACAAACTCATTTATAGGTGATCATCCAAAAATACACACTGCGAGTTGCTAATTCAAGAAAAATACGAATTATTTATCTATAAAATCAATACGGTTAATTGGGAAAATGTATGTTGTGAATTACGTACTGGAATATCAGATAAAACATTCAAAATTGCTTTCACTCGTTTTCAAACTGCACCTGATTTCACAAATTTTGGGATGTATTTCGTAGAAATTATTTACGGGTTATTTGTCTTTTGAAGACTTATACATTTTCCTAACTGCCTGTATAGAATTTACATATACTCGTACATTATTTGTGGTATTGCTCGAGTCAGCAACCTGGAAAGTTATATTCGGGGCCATTTTTGAGTGATGGCCCTTAAAAATAATTTTCGTTACCAAATTAACATTTTAGTGAAAGAAAAACGATTGATTTATCAGTATTTTCATGTTAACAGCTAATACTGCGGTAGAAATTGCTATCTTTGCTTCTATACCACTCAGAACATTCAAAAAATTTTAAATCGTGTAGATGTTTTTTAGCAATGAGGTATTGAAGTAAAAATAAAAACCCATTAGAAGTTCTCTCCTGTGTGTGGACTTCACGAACTCTTCCCCTGATAACTGCAACTGTAGTTTTCACCTTCACGATGACAAAGTTGGAAGATTTTTCTTTACGTCTGATTCACCCTACTGCAGGTGTAGATTTGGTCCGAGAAAACCGGTCCTTTCGCAGTTCGATGATGTTCTTCAACTAAAAAGAAAGGATTAAAAATATAGCTAAGTTTTTCAATTTTATCACCCGTAGCCAGACAGCATTTTTAAATATTAATAAATAAAAAAATAAAAAGTCTCAACTACCCCGGGCCAGTCGGGCTATGGCAATTCCAATTTGGGACATTTGTAATATTTATATAATTAATTATTCAATTCATTCTTACACCAAAATATGAAGAATTTTTTTAATAATAACTATTATTATTTATTTAGTTATAAAAAAAGTTCTGATGGGTAATTATTAATACTTGTAACAGCTGTTTCGCCTTACGAAGGCATTAACAAACCGTGGTGAAGCCACTTAGAGATGATCTATTTATATCATTTCTACATGGGTGCGTATAATAAAACTTTGAAAGTGTTTTATTTTTATTACCAATACACTTATCCATTTCCGAGTAAATTGACAGATATTTTAATGGTTATTTACACTTCAAAGTTTCCCTACTAAAGGGTTATAATGTTATATTGTTTAAATTTGACTGACGACCATTATGTATAGTTGTCATAAAAAAAAAACTAACATAATAATAAAACCGAGTTCTACAAATTAAATTTCAACACAATAAATAAAAATTAAATTCTCACAACTTAGTCACTATTTAATACTTTAAAGTTTATATTTTTAATATAATGTCCGCACGTGTATGAGAGAGAGAGAGAGAGAGTCCGTTTAAATTCAGAGTTACAGAACTATTGTAGTAATCTTGATTTCGTAATATACTTAGAGGAAATATTTCTTCTTTTGCGTTTAGGATGTATTTTAAAGAAGTTTTGGGTGAAACATTATAACGGCAATTAGTTCGTATAACAAGTACCTACAGACAACTACACAAACTAATATATTTAAATAAATAAAAAAAAGTAATAATACTAAAGCTTAAAAAAATATATATATTTAAAAAATTTGAGGTTATGAAGCAGCCGGGTGTACATTCGAGAGATCCATTCCGAAATATAAATCAAATAATAATTGATAACAGCGCGATAAAGTTAGGAATTGTATTACCTACCTACCTAAATAATTTTATTTCTTTACACATTCAAAAGGGATCGTTTTTGCAAATAAAAGGTAGTCCGTAAATGCACGATTAATTCTAAACTTCATTCAATTATTAAAATATTTCGGTAAAAGGTATTATTGCAATTAATAAAATGTTTCGATTTTACCCATCACTAGTAGGTAGTAATTGTTCTATATTCAATAATTGAAAATAGAATATTATGAAATTCTTTTAATTTTAATATTATTTTTTTCAACGAGATTAACTAATCAGAGAAGAAGTAGGAAATAAACATGCCTGCCAACTGAAAAATATGATCAAGTAGGTAGGTACTTCGTATTGTTTTGAAATGTTTGCTGATTTTTGTAACTTACCCAATTATCAATAAAATCTCAAATTCAATCCAGTCGACTTGGTCTGCCATTATTGTTATGAAGACTTCGCTCATAAATAGCTTGCAATCAACGCATCGTTTTCTCAATAATAATCTGAAAATAATTTAGACCTGTATTATAAATTAAAATATCTATGAAAATAATTCATTATAATTAAATAAATCAATTCCAAGAACTTGATTAAAATTAACATTCGTATGGCTTTCCTACCTTTCAATATGAAAATTGTAACAATTATTCTATCTCACATCATCCTCCAAAATGCAGGATTGTCGGTGAATACCGTTTTCTTGATCATTTCATCTGCAAATCATTGATGATTTAAATTTCAGCTTTTAAAAAATGATTTAGCTCTCAACCTCCAGTAAGCAACAGAGGAAATCTGAAACGAAATTAAAATAAAATCAATTTAAATTAATTAAATTACCTACATGTTTTGGATGAATGTTACAGAAATGGATAAATAATCCAACCAACACGCCTTTCACATCCCTCTGCCCTATATTGAATTCATTGCTTCGTCGACATTCATACAAGCCTTCCTATAATTCGATCTTTGGATATTTTACCGAATCAAATATTTGATTCACTCGATTATGCAAAGAAGATGATTTTAAAACAATGCTTGAGCAATTCAAAAACGATATTTGGCAAACGAGACCAAAATTAAAAGTCGTCAACAACAAGACTAATAAAATTAGCAAGGATGGAAGATAATCGACCACCAAAGAGGCTTCTCTATAATTATTATGGTGTGGACGCAATAAACAACATCCCTATAAATAAGGAAGTGAAGGAAGAAAGCAGGGGCCCTGCAGGATTGGAGGAGTTTCCTAGAGGATGCCAGGACTCCCATTTCTTTCTAGGACATTCTCGATTGCTTCTACGATGGATGGATGCCATCGGCACGTTAAAATATCATAATATTGGATAGTTTTGCAAGCTGATCAAACATGCAACAATGATTTTCAAAAACTTCAGATTTGAGTATGAACAATAGACACGATTTTAAAAACCATAAATAGATTTCTAAAACGTTTAAAAATAAGTGGGGATCGCTTAAATTACAAGATTTGCGCTTGCACATCTGACGATTTGGTAGATATAAAAGGATTAAACAAAATATGAACCTTCACCCAACCTTTATAAAATGACTTGTTCAGCTTGTGCTAAATTACTTTCATTTACAAAATACTGTCATATGCAGTCCATAAAGCCTGAAAAGCTGTGCCTAGCCTAAGAAAAAAGAACCATTAAAAGGTGTTTTAAAAAAACAATAAATTTCTGATCAAAGTGTATTGTTCCATGAATTTCATAAGGAACTTTTAAGCTGACTGAGTTGGCCACAACAATCAGCGGAAAACGTTAATAAAATGACCAGTTTAAAATAATCAATTCACAATTCATACCCCAACTTGAAAAACTACACACATCCTACCTTTGGTCATAGAGCAATGCACGCCACTGACAATTACTTATAAAATGTTTACAGCCTTTACAGAACTACTTACTTACAAAATATAGACAGCTACTACAAAGATAGTTTTAGTTTCAGAATACCTACATCCAAAGGTCGATTAGATGGATCACTTTAAAATAAGATAATCTTCAATACTGTAGTACTTTTGCTAAATGTTTCCAATCGGGATTCAGTAGAAAAACTTTAAAAATTGTATGTTTTTCTACCGAGTCCCAACTGGAAATATTTATCGTATTTTTTTAATGTTCTAATTAATCAAAATGTTTAAAAATAAGATATCTAAAAACATCTAAAACAAATAGTAAAAAAATAAAAGAATTCTCATTAAAAATTTTAGAATTAGGATTGGTTAAATCATGTGACATTTTCTCAGGCTCTATGATGCAGAAAGAACAAAACTTTGTACATTTTTAAAAATTAAGAAAAAATGATCAATTTTTAAAAATCTTTAAATATTACTTACATGAATTTTTCCATTGGTATTTCAGCAATCTGCTCTCCCTTTAAAATATCTTGGAAATTGGTAGTTTTCGGTGATACGTTTAATGTCCGAAGCATTGCAACTTTATTTAAAATTTTATGAAAATACAGTGAGCAAATATTAATAAATCTGTTGAGGGATTTTAAGACACCCGCTCTCGAAGAGGTGAGCCGTGGGAATGGTTTGCTTGTGGTCTGAAAGCACTGAAGTGTGGAAGAATTACAACAATATTTTATAAATATTTAAATAATATTACCTACCTACCAAAAAGATACAATACTTTTGTAAACCTAATTATGTGGGTACCCATTTTTGTGAATACGGCAGTCACTAAGTTTTGGGAATTTAATTTTATTATTATTTTTTTTTATTTATTTATTAAATTTAGTTATTAAAAGCTATTTATTAAAGCCATTTTGGAGTTCTCTGGTTGGGATAAGTGTACCTTTGCTAAAAACGGGAGAATTTCAAAATCAGATAGATAAGCAAAATAAGAAATTGGCTTTAATTATCTTCATTGAATTCATTAAATAACAGTATCAATAATTGACAGAAACCTACTCTAAATTGTTTTAACGAAAGCTGTATCATCCGATCCCTTATCCGTTCTCAAAAATAAAATACTGTTTTAAGGCAGGACATATTTAGAAAAATTGATTTAAAAAATGTCATTGAGTAGTTTTCTCTTCTAGAATTTCTTCAAAAGATTGGTATTCACTTTGTGGCGTCATTATTAATAAATTAATAAAAAAATACTTTGTATTCACCACTTTATAAATATACACAGATCAACATGTTAGGAATGCCTAATGAAGAAACATCGCTTTCGAAACATGATGTTTCGGCCGTTGATGTACCACAAGACAGAGACGCCTGGAGACGCCTTGTCGGTGCGACGGGTCCCCAGCCCGAGTAGGATAAATGGAAGAATATGTGTGTATCTTATATAGAAAAATCTCAGTATGTTATTTTGCTTTAAATTCACGAAACTTTATTATCGTCCCAGTGACTCCCTCTTTATCGAGACACATAAGGCACGAATCAATATTATTATTGTAAGAATAAGAATCATTATTTTTACCTACTCAAGTTTAAATTTATTGACACCTGGCTAGAAATAATGACACCTTTCCTTTATTGGCATGAACTACTTCAAATAATATGTAAGTACCTACCTATCTTCTAGCTGGGTGCTTAATTCAATGTTATCATTGATTTTTTCTCAAGAATGGCGATCTATAATAACTAATAACGATTATAAAAATACAGTTGTCGCCAATTTGAATTAAAACATTTCGTCTCCTAGGCCCAAGACAGGTCAATAAAATGCTGTATACCGATTTTTTAAAACCGTTGAGCAGATATCACCCGAAGCGAAGAAAAAATGAGTTTATTTCATGAACACAGAAACGCTCCTTCAGTAATATTTCTATCAAAGAAATACTACTTTTTCGAATATTCAATTGAGTACTCTTTGACAAAGTTAACTTTGGACCAATTAAATGAACAAACATGTTTTTTAAATATATAGATTTTTTTGTAGCGACGAAGTTTACGTAAGCAATGACAACGATTGCTAAGTTAAGTATGTCAATCTGTAATACTGGTACAGATAGCCATACTTTTTTAAATAAACATTCTTTAAGTTAATATCTGGAACCATATGTAATGAACCTATGTCGAATGAGGTAAACTCATACGTTCCTAACAAGTATGCTCGTGGGAGATCCCAGGCACTATTTTATGCTCCGAAAACGAGAACTTTTGTTTACCGGAACATGTCAATCAACAAAACTACTCAAATCCTTAACGATGCTGCATTGAGCGTTGACATTTTCAATGTCACTTACAAGACTGTTTTGCGACTATCTTTTGACCCAAGTCACAAAATAGTTATAAAACTGTCCCCGTGACTTTTTATACTTTAAATATCAACCTTTCACTTGTTGCATGTTTGATACAGATTTTCATTTTCAGTATTGTTTAAGTCAATAATATACAAATGTATACTTACTTATACTGTTTGTTGTTCCTGATACTTGTCAATCCACGTTAAATATTGAGATGAATTGTTTATTGGCGGGTGTGCATCGAATGAACGAAGAAAGAAGTGTAAGAAGAATATATGACGCGAATCTGAATGGAAGAAGAAGCCGGGGACGCCCGAGGGAGATATTGCACGATCAAGTGAATCAAATACTTGTGTCGGACCATGTCAGAAGTCGGAAAAAAAGAGAATGTATGAATGTGAATGAAGCAAGAACTGTATGCCAAGATCGAGTTGTTTGACGGTCCGTCCTTTCTGCCTACCCCTGCGGCGAAACTCCGTGATGGTTAGTTAGTACGTACGAAATATGAAATGGAATAAATTGTTATTGTAAGTTTAAAGTTCAAGTCCTTCAAGAAAATACTATATGTTAGTTTTTTTCGATAATGTATTGTATTTTTTACAAGTTTTTATGATAAAAAAAAAAGAAAATCAAGAATAACCATCTATTGAATTTATTCCCATTGTAACGTTCCATGTAAACCACGCTCTCTAACTTCAATTCACACCCAACTACTTTTCATAACACAAAAATTATTAATAAAATCAATTCTAAACAAACCATACTCATCAGATCTTCTATTTAAAGAATTCAAAATCAGAAAACTAAAAAAAATATATATATCCACCTCACAACAAAGTAAGGAGTCATTTAAAAATAATGGAAGTCTCAGACAAACATCATTTATTCCAATTCCAAAATGTTAAAAAACAAGGGGACCATCCAATTATAAATATCTTGGAGTAAAACTTTTTAATTCATAGCCAGAACAAATCAGTAACTTAAATAACAATTTAAAAGATGTTAAATTTCACCTTAAAAAACACACTGAAAATATATATTGAATAATATTACATATATATAAACAAATAACAAACAAAAAAATACCTCACCCCTCATACACACAAACAAGCTCAGCTTAATTATGGTGTACATCTTATCTAAATTTCAGATTTAGGCGATGCAATGGGAAGTAAATCAAAATCGTTTGTTTTCGGTTTGAGAATTTGATGGCCTAGAAATATCGTAGATGATTTAATTAAATACTGCAAGTAGAACACACATTGGCCTTTCGTTTAACCGGTTTTTTTTTGTGCGTCTTTTAATAAGCCTAGAAAAAAATAAAGTATCAGACATTAAAAAAATGTTTAAAGCGCAAACTCTCCTACTTACGAACCCCTTTTCCGATATTGTCGTATTGTTCATTGTGTTAAATTAAGTTTTTTTTAGAATATGACCGTAAAACATTTTAATAATTATGTCTGAGCTTTACAGAATAGAATAAAACACACATTTTGGTGATGGTTTTTTGCTTAAATCGAAACATGCGGCCGATATTAAGCGGGACTTTCAACCTTGTCGCCACCAGCGCGTGATTTCGTTAGAATTTTAGCCGGTGAATTGCCTTAATGGGAACGGCTGCGCAGCCTGTTTCATACAGAACTTAATTTTGGATTTGGGGCCTAAATACTCACCTAAACCTAATGATCTTTTTTCATCAAAAAGTAAAGTAAATATCTAATACGGCTTATAAGTAATTTTTTGTTTAACATTATGAAAAGTAGGCCATTAAAGGAATTAATTTTTCGCGATTTTAGAGGCACCTTTAACAATTATTTGGGGGCTAACGGTGATATAAAAAAATTTACCCCGTCTGCTTTGAAAATATAATGAAATGTTTTTTTTTTTATATTAAAATAAAGATTATGGTAGACTTTAAATTAAATTAAAAACGACTAATTTACGTTTGAACACAAATTAGCCGTATATATTTTAAAATATCGAACGGAAAAAAGGTTTTTGTTAATTTTTTTTTTTTAATATTTTTATTTACGTAATTATATTTACATAGCAAATATGATAATTTAAAAAAAGTTGCTTCTAAAATTATGAATATTTTTTTTTCTTGGCCTATACTTCATAATTTAGAACAAAAATAAATAAAACACTTCTCATACGTACTAGATATTTACAAAACCTTTAATTGAAAAAATATATCATTCAGTTTAAATGGGTATTTTGGCCTCAAATCCAGAATTAACTTATGTATGAAACAGGCAGAGCAGCCGTTCCTCTTAAAAGTATTATATTTACTGGTGAAAAATATTGTAACTTTTTTTATTACATATAATTAAAAAAATATATATATATTAGTACCTCTTAGAATGAAACAAGATATCGAAAAGGCACAGAAAAGAAAAAAATAACGTTAGCAGCTGGGACTCGAACTAAACTGGATTCGCCTCCCAGCTACTACCGTTATCTGTTTCTTTTCTGTCTTTTCGGTTTCATGATGAATTCAAAAGTTGTTAATATTATCTTAAATGATTAAAAATATATTACAACTTTTTTTTAATTTCCTAGAGATTTTCCAGAAAGGATATCAATTTTTGTAATATAATTTCTGAATGATTTCCGACTGAATGTTGGAAAAGGTTCACAACATAACAATATATATACTTTTTTGTAGAGTTATCATATCAATATCATATGTACAAATTCTTTGATTCATTTTCCTAGAGATTTTCCAGAAAGGATATCAATTTTTGTAATATAATTTCTGAATGATTTCCGACTGAATGTTGGAAAAGGTTCACAACATAACAATATATATACTTTTTTGTAGAGTTATCATATCAATATCATATGTACAAATTCTTTGATTCATTCCAAAACAAATGGCGATTACGAATAATTATTAGCAAATAATACATAGAGATTCCCTAACACGCAAGGGAAAGAAAGCAAAATAAGAGGGGCGGGGGGCGAGCTAGGCCGCCGCCAATTTAAGTAAAACAGCAACTAAGTGAAAAGGTTCGGCTTGTTCACAAAAACCGGATATTTTGTTAGAATATTTAGTTTGACCATCTTTTTTTAAATTCTTGTAATTTGCTTATCGCGGTCATAATCACGCGAAACAAACGTGGACGACGGTGAACGGTGCTGGTGGCAAAATGGGTGTCAAGTGACCTTTGCCTCCAGCCGTCAAAGTCGTATTTAGGACTAGTCTGTTAATTCTGACATCAGTGACAATAAAGTATGAAAATCGGGAAAAAAAATTATATAATTTAATATAAATTTAATATTGTGTTTAAAAATTAAATTAACTTACGAAAGCCTTTCGCTTCATTGTAATGTTACCTAATTGTTGAAAAAATATGAAACAGGATTGTGACCGAGGCACAATCTTTTTTTTATTTTTTTATTTCTGTATATTTTTTTTTAAATATTCCGTCAATCAATAAATGGTATTGTTCGAATTCGTGAAACTAACCTTCGGACTTTTAATGAAAAAAAATATATATATATCAAACGTGTCCTTGGAACAACAAGGTTCTAACTGACTCGCTTAATGTAAAGAAGAATTTTTCACGCGTCTTCTTCATCCGAGTGCTTTTCCTGTAGAGCTTTCTTGTAATCTCTTTTCCTAATCAGTAAAAAGGCGAAAAAAAAAAGGTATACTAAAAGGCAAACAATGTAGATCAAAACTTCACTCAACACGAACACAATGTGAGACATGGTGTGCTCCAGCAACTTATCCAAGGCTTCTGCGCAGCCCGCCTTGTGGATGTCCTCGTCCAGGCAAGGTGGTCTAGTGCTGCAACAAGACTCCTGCACCCCGTACTCATAGTCCTTCGAAGAGTTAAATCCGCAGCACTTCATACTGCGTTCTACTTTCATCACGTATTTGATTCCCTCCACGTCCTGACTCTCCTTGGCTTTCTCAAACGCCGTGTTGTACCGTTCCTTGGCCTCAGAGATAGTCGAGCCGTCAATCCCCGCGTACAAAACACACAAGAAGAGGGCCAGGAATGCCCCGATGACCACCAGAACAATCATGTGAACCTTTAGGATTATTCTAATCTCGACCAGCAAAGCTGGTATGCCGAATATGACTGTTCCCACAACCAGGATGATACCAGCCACTTTCAGCATCATTACGTTATCAGACAGATCAACAAGCAAGAAATACACATCTCCCAGATCACTGTCTATTTCTAACCCCAACCGGAAGATCGTATATCCGAGCCACAACAAATATAAATGTAAAATCAATAAGATTACTTTGTGTATATTAATAGATAATAAAATGCGCATGCAGTAAGGTTGTTTCTTTATGCAATTAGTATCTGAGGCCATGTTTCCTAACTGTTCAATCAAAACGTTCACAAATTTTCTACGAGTGGATAGTGGTACGTGGCTAATCAAACAATATTGTCAGTGACTGTCATTTGTTAAAAACATTCGAATATTGCATAAATAAACCAGCCATACGCGGGTATGTGCCAGGTGCCTTCTACATAATTGTGTATTCAAAAATCTTACGTGATCAAATTTATCGAAAAAATAACATTTATTTACGGTTAGCTCCCAAAAATACACATTTTGTAGTCAGTCTGCTAATGCAAGAAATATTATGAATGAACGGTAATCTTGTAAATTCTATATGAAATACGTACTGGAATTTGATGTGAAACAAACAAAAATGCCTTTACTGGTTTTCAAACTGCACCCATTTTCAGACATTTTGATAGGTATTTCATACAATGACATTACAAACAATATTTTATTTCAAGTGAAACAATCAAACTTTGTTTTAACCATATTTATTTTTCACGCCTACCGGTTTCGGAACAACAGTTCCATCGTCAACGCAAAATATATACTAAAATATATATATAAGTCAAATAATTGGCCCACTGTGACACTTATTATGTATGTCCTGCCATAATTTTGTAATATTGTTAAGTAAGTGTTTTGCCCTGAAGATGGAACAGTCGTTCCGAAACCGGTAGGCGTGTAAAATAAATGTGGTTAAAACAATGTTTGATTGTTTCATTTAATTATAATGGATAATTACAAATTGATAGCTTCGTACAATAGTATAATATTTTATTTATTTATTACGAAAAAATTACATAATTATGACATAATACATCACAACACATGCATGATTTGTTTAACTTCCTATTGATCTACTCTCCATTAGTTGAGCTCCAGTAGCTCGTGGTTATGGGAGGAGTATTTACATACGTAATGATAAAATAATAAAAACAATTCAATGTGTAAAAAATATTAAAAACTTATTAAATAACTGCAAACGTAAATCAACAGAACAACTTATGATACATTGTCATATACATGTTATAGAGCTCAAAAAGTGGTAAGGTGAAGATACGGTAATTGCCGTACTTTAATTAATAATATTAAACTTATAGCAAATGTAGCAACAGATGCGTATAAAACTGGGTGCAGCAAAAATGCAGGAAATGTTTCACAATATTCCTCCATCGACTTAACGGGTCTGCAGTGACTTGTAGCCGCCAATAAATTGTCGGTATTGCAGATTTCTGTTATCACATTTACCGCTGAATGTTATCGGATTCAAAGACAAAATCTAAAAGTGTCGAGTGATTCAAATGAAGACGAGGCTCTGGTATGCTATTTATTCCTTCGAACGAGACAAAAAATGATGTGGTATTAGGTGCACCCTTACATCGAATGTAACATTCATTGTAGGTTATTTATTGCTGCCAGGGAACTGTCCAGTGTCGATTTCCGACAAATATAAGAATTCTTCCTATTGCACACCAAACTTTTTTTCCGTTGTCCTCTTTACTGTAAAAGCCGAAAATTTATACCCGCTCCATGTTTATATTTGAACTCAAAGGATGGATAGCGAGTAAACGATCGAAACGCAGACCTGTCGGTATCATGCGTGAGGTTTATGTCGATTCCCTACCGGACCGTCAGACAGTGGCCTAAGTGATAACGAGTAGAATAACGATAACGGGTGAATATTGAATTTTGATGGTCCATAATACCATGTAGCTGGATTGCACACACAAATTTTGGCAAAGCGAAAATAGCTTTTCAATAAATTAAAATATGGTTTTGATTGAATCTGAAATCTGAAAACGTTCCTATTCACCCCGTTTTATGGTAATTTCATGGCATATGCACAATATGCAGTAGTAAAACACTCTGCTGGATAGCTATCAGCTTAGGTTGATTTTAGCAACACAAAAGACTGGAGATAGGCGCATGATGGCTGACATTATGTGATTTTTGCAGATTTTTTGAAAAGCCCTTAAATTATTTTAATTTAAATAAATATATTTCAAAGTACGACATGCGGATAACCTATTCTTTGAACTATAATGTCGTGTAATTATTAGAATTATCAATATTTACTTTATTTTTACTGTATTCAATCAAGTAAGAAGATAAGGAAGGGGCTGACCTTTGGGGCATTCACCCTATCTATTTATAGATATCGCTTCCAGAGTTGACACATACGAACACAATACTGACACATTTGAACCACAATTAAAAATATTACGGCTTAAGAAATACACATTCATGTAAATCAGCAAACGCCGGTTCTGAATACATAAGTTTTACTATATAATTATACGTAGAATTTATATAATACAAAAAAAAATTAGGTGAATAAAAAACCATCTCATCAAAACACCCATCATGTTAATAGTGTTGGTACCATCGTGTTCCGAACATTTGACGCCACAGGTTTTGAATGCGTATGGAAATTTTTATTTGTCGATTGTGTTTTGTATTTTATACATGTATTTTTTTTAGTTTTGAAGAAATATAAACTTATTTTGGGTGATTTTAAGCTTTATAATTGTTGCATAAAATATAATTTGAAAGAAATAAAAATATTCATGGGCAAACCAATTGTCAATACGGATATTATGATAATGTGAATATTATTATTATTTAATCATTGAAAAGGGTAATATTAAGAAATCTCAAATGGAGCAAGAAACAGAAAAAGACAAAATAAAAAGGTATTAGTCGCATCTGGGAATCGATCCATTAGAATATAAAATTATGTACCACAAAGCTTATTCCTGTTTTGACATTTGACATTCTAACCTCAAAACCGACCGGCCATAGATTTAGAGCGTTTTGGGGGACTGAAAAATTGAAGCTTTGAAAATTATTTAATGAAAATTTAATTTATCTAAGATGAAAACTAACTTTAAAAAAAGCTGGTATTACTAGGACGCCATTGTTGATTAAAAAAATATATGTATTGTAATTGGTAAGACGTTGGTTAGTGCAGTGGGTATAATTCTAGGAATAACACAAAAAGGTTAGGAACTGAAAAGCAATCTTAGGTAGTTACAACAAGTCATTTATTTTGATAGTCGTGGGGTTAGTCTTGAACTAGAGTTAATCTTAATTAGACACAAAAATTCAATAAAACTAGATAGGCAAGTACTTAAATCTACTTGTAAAGTCTTTGTACTTAAAATTAACTAATTACTTCGTTAAATCTACATAAAAGGTTGTATTCTTAAAATTAGAGGTTCACTAGCTTATTTGTACGAAAAAGTTGTTTCTTAAAGTTAGAGATTCACTTGGCTGACAGGGTGGAAGAATTATCATGAGAGTCAGAGGCACTTCCCTTTACTGATGGTTGTCCAGGGTCCTGTGGCTGCTTTGTATGCAGAGTCCTCGCGTTCGCACTAGGTATCCAAGTACCTCCGGATCGGGAGTAGGTACAAACGCGGCGATAATCAGAGGCCTGGGCGGTCTCCGGGGTTTGATCTCCGAAGGGCGAAGATCAGTAACTTCCTGGGTAGAAGCGGGGGTTCACTCGCGGTGCAGAGCCTGGGCGACTTCTGCAATTAGATCTCCGAAGTGCGGAGATCGGACTTCCTTCTCGGATGGAAGCGTAAAACTCACTCGTCGTCAGAGGACCTGGGCGGCCTCTCCGAGGAGCGAGAATAGGAACCTTCCTGGGCGGAAGTTTCAATCCAACTGTCCTTCCTGCGCTGAAGACTGAACCCGACTGTCCTCTCTTCAGAGAGCCCATGTTGCCTGTCTACCTGTAGGGATCTTTTTATTACCCGTGTTGTTTTGCAGGCCGCTTTGCAGGGCGGCTCATTTACTTTGAGGTTTTTATTGCTGTCCAATAAAATCTCAAAGGAATTGAGGACTTTCGAAAATAGTAATTAAGGTTGGTCTATTTTACGATGTAGTAGTTTACAATCGTTTCCGGCTTGACCAACAATAGGCTCGGCAAGCCTGATATAGCCTTTTGTAATCACCTAAAATAATTGACCGAATTCACCGAAATATTTAGATTTAAAATGTGCATTTTAAATAATAGGAATTCCCAGATAAACCGGCCATAAAATAAATTTAGTACAAAGGCTAGCCGAACCTATTGTTAGGAAAAATCGTAACTAAAATAATATAATCTTAACTGCTATTTTGGGAAAACCCGCAATTCCGTTGGAATTTTATGAGACGGCAATAAACACCTCAAAGGAATTGAGCCGCTGACGGAACAAAGGCCGCTGAACAATGCGGATTAAAAGATAATACCTACAGGTAGACAGGTAGACAGAAGGACAGTGGGCTCTAGGAGACAGTCGATTGCCAGAGTCCGCCCAGGACGGAGAGTCGAGTGAAAGCTTCCACCGAGGGAGCACGAGTGAGGTGCAGTCTTCCACCGAGGAAGCAAGAGTCCGCCCAGGACGGAGAGTCGGTTGCAGTAGTCCGCCCAGGGACACACAGCCAAGTGAAACCTTCCGCCCAGGAAGGTTCCTATTCTCGCTCCTTGGAGAGGCCGCCCAGGTCCTCTACGCTCTAAGAATTCTACGCTTCCATCCCAGAAGGAAGTAACTGATCTTCGCCCTTCGGAGATCAACATCGGAGCCTCTGATTATGGCCGCGTTGCACCTACTCCCGATCCGGAGGTACACGAATACGTAGTGCGAACGCGAGGACTCTACATACAACGCAGCCACTGGACCCTGGACATCCATCAATCACCACAAAGGGAAGTGCCTGACTCTAATCATAATTCCTCCCACAATGTCAGCCAGTGAACCTCTAATTTTAACTACAAAGACTTTAACAGTAGAATTAAGAAATTACCTAAGTCAGTGAACCTCTAATTTTAAGTACAAAGACTTTAACAGTAGAATTAAGTAATTGCGTATCTAGTTTTATTAAATTTATTATGTCTAATTAAGTTTTACTCTAGTTTTAAAACTAACCCCACGACTATCAAAATAAATTACCTGTAACTACCTAAGATCGCTTTTCTGTTCCTCCCTTTTTGCGTTATTCCTAGAATAATACCAACTGCCCGACGCACCGTCATATCAAGCCTTTGTGCTAATTTATTTTATGGCCGGTCTAGTCTGGGAATTATTATTACCTGAAATGCACATTTTAGAAACTAAGTATGTCTGTGAATTTGGTCATTTCTTATAGGTATTACAAAAGGATATATCATATTTGAGTTCCTTATTTGCCCATGGGAAAATGCTTATACATTGTACATGGCTACCCCATACCTTTATTTTTTTCATGTTGCTACATTTCGCGTTTACGATAATATTTCAGATGTCAAAATATTTGGAGGCAAATCTACGATATTTCAATATTTCGATCATTTTACTATTATCTGATAAATTCGGTTTGTCTATAATGTCAAGACTTGTCAACTGTCTTGCAGTTTTTGATGCAAGCTTAAATGATCAGTTTTTACGTAAATAAACAGTTTTGTGACATTTTCTATTGGTATTACGAATTATACTTCTTCAAAACCTTCTTAAAGCTTTGACTTAGTAATGTACGAGTTTTAAGACAGCCGAAAGCGAATAAAACCGATATGGAATGGGAGGTGGTGTGTCGTGTGTGCCTGCAGAGCGGCGACTTGGTTTCCTTGTTCGACTGCGATGAAAACAATGTTCTACTCAGTGACAAATACATGTATTGTAGCTCCATCAAGGTGAGTAAAAATTTAAATTTGCCCATGAGAAAATGCTTGTACATGGCTACCCCACGCCTTTATTTTTTCATGTTGTTACATTTCGCATTTACAATAAATAATATTGACTAATGTATATGTAAATAAATACATTATGCAACGCGACACAATGGTAATGGTTTCAGGTGTCGGAGACAGAACCATTGCCGTCGAACATTTGCCTGATATGCGTGGAGCGGCTGATGTCCGCATTTCAATTCAAACAGCAATGCATCTCTTCGCACGAAACTCTTCGAGAATGCTTAAAAGAATTTCAAATTTCCAATACAGAATTTTCAGCCCCTGTCCGAAAAGGTGAGTCCATAATAAAATTATAGTAAAATCTAAATCGATCTAGTTTTTTTTTTCAAAGAAAGACAGGTTTCAATCAAATATTTATCTATGTACAAAGCTTTAATAATCTTGATTCTACATAATCAACGTAGAAGTAACACTGCAAATATTCCTGGAACTTTTCCCTTTCGTTCTGAACACTAGTATCAATAAATAATAGTATAATTACCAACATATCATAAATAAATCATTTGCAAATGCATTTAGAGTCGCTTAACACCGCTTGTATTGCACTCAGTGAATTCAAATCTCCCGTTCACCCCAAGGTACATCACGAGATTCTAACCAATAACAGCTCTACTCCCTAAATGAGTGAACCTTGTAGTATTGTAAAAACCTTGAGCTGTGACAAACTCTTTCAGGTTAAGAAAATTGTAATCGTGGCTACTAAATGATTTTTTTACCAGCCATGTATTATTTTCTTGTCAAGTACCTACTTAAAAGTTCCTATCCATTCCAGGCGTGGAGGTGATCACAATAAGGCAAGAGAATGGGGTATACCTGCAGTACGAAATCCCGATTGAAGATGATGAGGAACATGAATGGCCTGTGGCAGAACAGCCTATTAAAAAGAAAAGGGGTCATCCGAAGACGTATCCTGACACAATTCTTCAAATTGGTAAGTAGATTTACATATTTAGTAGCGCTTTGCCTGTTGCACCCAACGGAGATAATTTATTACCTGTGGAATGCCGATTTGAAACGGTCACATTCTAAATGGATTCTGACCCTTAAATTTTATTCGATTGTCAAATGAATAGTACTATGTTTAAAATATTTTTGCTTCTCGTTTGTCACACGAGCACTGAAAAATAAATAATTTCCCATCACCGCAAAAAATAATTCTAGTTTTCAAAGTCATATTACTGTAGGGTAGTTGTGGGAACAGTGAATCGGGTGTACACAGTGAATCAATGGGGTTTCCAAGAAATGAGATAATGTGATATTGTTGTTCTTTTCGCACAAATGAAGTCCTTCTGATGCATCTTGTCATACTTCAGTCCTGTGGCAGTAGTAAGCATTGTTGTGTTGGAGTTGGTTTTTGTGTTTTCGTGAGTAAAAAAAAAAATATATAGGTAAATATTTCATATTATTGTTTATTTTGTGTATCTCTTACATATCATTTTTATTTTGATTAATGTACATTCATTGTCATTTTAAAGCAACTATCATAATTCATTCATAAGTTGTGAAGGTTCTATCGAAGTTTCTCTAACAGTTAATTTATCCCACAGCAAATTGCTGCAAAGCAAAGAAAATAATCAATAGGTCGTCGTAATATTATTTATCGAATATTGGAAAATCAGTTTGATAATAATGATATTGAAGTAATTTTGTAAGATAGCGACGATTAGAAATTTTTATCCTTTTAAAAAAATAATTGATGTATTTTTATTTAATTAACTGGTCATGATTCACTGTACACACCACTAGGTACACAGTAAATAAACTCCCAATAAATAAAAAATATGTTAATACACATTTATGTTTAATCTAAAAAAAAATAGTCAATCACCCTTGTGTCAAGTTTCAACTTTTTAACTAGTCTGTGTGCTGAGATAGAGTATCTCGAAAAAAAGTGATCCACTGTTCCCACAATCACCCTACTTATTTACAGGAAAACCTCGTATTATTTAATTTTTATTATGAAAGGCACTTATTTAACATTATGGAAAATAAAGTAGACAATATTTTCGTATTTCTTTTTTTTTTTTGTAACATGGTATAGGTAAAAATCATTTCTCTAAATATATGAATATATTCTGGGGAAACTACTTGTGATGTATAATTATAATTGATGTATAATGTACAATTTTTATAAATGCATAGACACATTTTCTGGTAAGACCTTTAATAAACATCGTTTTGCAAAAAACAAGTTGTAATTAGGAAATTATACTCATCTGGCGCACGGCGCGTCAAACGTGAAAAACGCTCCAGTTTTTAGAGACTTCTCGGCCGAAAATCCCGGATTTCGAAAGTTCAACGGTAAGAACACATACCCAACATATGCGATGATGCGTTCCCCCGGTGACGTGTACAACACTTCATAACACTTTTGCAAGAGGCTGCACAAGCCCGTTAAAAGGGTAGGGGCTAACCCTGTGTCTTACGTAGGTGAAGTTGAGCAAACGCGAATGTGACATCGATTTAAAGTCATAGTCATAACGTAGATAAAACAATATGAAGCAACATCGCTGTCCCGCATGGCCATGCACCGCCCGCTCCTGCTACTCCAGTCCCCGCCATTGATCATGACGGACGCAAGGTTTTTTTTATAATTATTTGAAAACTCCTATGATAAATACAAAATTTTCCAGAAATAAATCTCAAAGAAGTCAAACTAATATTATTAATATTATTTTATTTGTATCCATAATATTTTCTTAGCTTTAATATAGAAAACTCAGTCAGCTTCCTTCGGAAAACATTTTTTCGTAAGCATTATTGTAATCTCCGTCATTTACGTCCGTTTATTAATATCTCATTTAGAAAGTATATTATCAGTCATATTTTTTAAATATTTTGTTGTTTCCTTTAATATTTTCGTGACATTAAGAAAATCTCAATTAATTTGACCCATAAAGATATTTCTACTTCAACCATGTTGAAAAATAGCAAACACCGTTGTGTCCGCTATTCGCGAAAACATCAATTCAACTGATCAAGTCACTGAAGTCCCGCACTGCAACGTGCCATTCTTAGCTTGTTATTTGTCACATAGGACAGTTCCAAGAAATACTAACAATTTGAAATTTTCGTTTCACGTCGCGTCATCGTCGCATCGACTTTGCCCACGTAAGACGGAGAGCAAGAGATTAAAATTATTTGTTTATTAAATTTATTATGACAACATTAATATTTGCAGCGACATCGCCATTCAAGTGCAAGGATGTGCCAGTTGGCAATATGGTCAGCAACCAGGGTCTGGTGATGAATATGAAACAGGAGCCGCTGGAAGATGAAAGAACCAGCCACAGAGATAGCCCACTGGACGATGGGGAAAGTGAGTTAACCATACCATAAGTTCAGCCATTATAATAATAATAATTGGATGATTTATGTAGCGCCGTTGTGTTGGACGTGTTCGCCTCTCCCAGAATATTTTGACGTGGCCATTTTCGTCTTCACATTTGTTATGTATAGATTGATATTATGTCTAATTTGCAAGGGAGTCGGATCGTATAATGAATATTATTTTGCTGTTCACAAATGATTCTGACTCTCGATGCTTTTGTAAATGTGTTGTTCGATTAGCAGGATGTGCCTAGCCACCTTTGTTTGTAATGACTTGAATACAAAGGTCAGCAGTATGGCGGTGTGGGGGAGAGGGGCTTGTCTAATATGCATAGGTCGCGGTGGGTCCCGACGTGAATGTAAATATATTTTGCCTGTGGCGGGGTGTGTCCCATCACCGCAATAACTTAAATAAAATGTAAGAGGGAGAGGGGCTTGTCGAACTCGCGCAGGGTGCGGTAGGTCTGCGCATTGTAGACCGCTTTAAGTACCCTGCGAAAGTCAGTTCGAGTCAGTTAGCCTTCAACCAACCTGCTTGAAGGTCAACTTGAGCTTGAGCTAACTTTTAAGGCCTGCTTGACAAGACGCCCTCTCTCTCTCGACTGCCCGCTCTGACTTCTGATATACTCGCTTTCTTTCCTTCTGACCACCGCTTACCCTGGACCCCCATCGGACTACTGCCTCTCACTGGATCCAGACCAAGCATCGTAACACGGACAAAGCCCGCAGAATTACAATAGTCGTAAATAAGGTCTTGTCGTTAATATCGTTCCTCCTCGCAGAGGGAATGGTAGGTTGTGCTTTCTCCCCTCCCAGCCCTTTCCGCAGATCAGAATCAGCTGCCCCCCACAGTTCGTTTGTGTGCCATTACGTCTAATACAACCGTTTTTGTGAAAAATCACCTCAAGGGCGCCGAAATGATAACATTCATCCATAACAGAAGAGTATGTATGAAACAGCATTTCCATGTCTAGGGAGAAACCCCTAAATCTGGGGAGAAACAGATAGTTCCAGGGAGAAAAGGAGTTTTTGCTAAAATTGGAAGAGATTTTGTATCGGAAAAAATTAATCAACATGCCCCTTTTTTATGAGTGCGAAGATTCGCACAGCCGCTTTTTACATTCCATTTGTTTATTTATTTTTATACTAACAGACTATTGTCCAATTATATAAAACATTTAACACAAAATGAGTAAAATAAGATTTACATAAAAAGAACAGTACATTAATACATAATATATTAATGAAGCAATAACAAAAATATACATTAGGGAGAATATTCAAGTCTGAACAAGGTTTTGGTAGAGTCCCATCATGTTAGACATTTTATTATCTCTTAGTAAGCAGTGTAAGCACTGTAAACGGCTGAACAGTCTTCATCTTCAATGAAAATGGTCTGTGTCTATGATTAAATGAAAAGGCAGGAATTCCTTCGTTTAGTTTTCCGGGGGAAATAAATATTTTTACTTTGTTTCTATTTTTCAGATGTTGGTACATCTGACGGTCCCAACGTGAGGTTTGCAAACCTTCGATTTAAATTTTTAATGTAGCGTGACTCACAAGTGCTGTCATTAAAAGGGTAGGCAGAGAGGACGGACCGCTAAACAACTCAATCTTGGCACACACTTCTTGCTTCATTCACATTCATACATCATGTCATACATTCTCTTCTGTTATTCTGACTTCTGACATGACCCTACTCAAGTATTTAATTCACTTGATCATCCCATGTCTTCCTCTGGCGTCCCCGGGTTCTTCTTCCATTCACATTCACGTCATATATTTTCCTTACTCTCCTTTCTTCGTTCATTCGCTCTACATGCCCAAACCATCTAAGCCTCCCTTACTTAATCTTACTTATTACGCTTACATCAGCCTTGCATTCTTTGTCATTCTCAACATTTTTCACACCATCATATATGGTTTTACCACACATTCACCTCAGAAATCTCATTTCTACAGCATTCAGTCTACTTTCATCCTTCCTCTGCCAATTCCATGCCACACTGGCGTACATCAGGGTTGGTATCAGCACTCCATTGTTGACTGCTAGCTTTGTTTCTTTAGACACACTTTTGTTAGCGCCAACCGCATTCAGTCCTCCGTTAATGGTGTTTCCTGCATTCACCCTTCTTTCAATATCAGTCTTTCCATCTCTCGACCTGCCCCAGGTATTCATCATTCACAACTATATTGCACACTATTTTTGTACTCTCTCTTTCAAACACCATGACTTTAGACATACTTACATTAATTATTAAATCATTCTTCATACATACTTCCTTCATCCTAGATACGAAGAACTGTAGATCTTCCATACTGTTAGCAATCAGCACCGCATCATCAGCATACAAAAGATTAAAAACAATAAATTGTATAACTTCACATTGTTTCCAGTGATCGACTACACAACAGACCTTGAATATCTTCCCGAAGCAGCCAGGGATGAAGAACAGAACGACAGAACCACCATAGACACCTCGGTTAACCCAAAAGACGGTTCGCTGCTTCAGTTGCTGAAAAGATCAGGACTAATGGTTGGTTAGAACATCTAAGCAACCTTTTATTAATCTTATTAATTTATTCATCACATTTGTGTATCTGTCTTATAGGTGGTATGTTCCATATTCTAGTTTAACCAGCGCGGCAGGCCACGCAAGCAGTGCGCACCGAAGGAAGACCGGCTGCATGACGAGCGCGGCAATGGCGCAGCTGCTCTGGCTGTAGAAGAGGAAGAGGAGGACATGCTCCTGAAGGAGACCATCATGGCCAACTCGGAGCCGGTGGCCAATGGAGTCATGAACTCTCAGCCCCGAGAAAAAAAGAAGTACCCCAAGAAGAAGTATTATTATGAGAAAATGTGAGATGATGCAATGTTTTCAAAAGTTTTTGAATTTGCCCTGAGCATGACTTCCACTTACTCAAGTACTGTGGAACACACTTATTGAGCTCCCACGTAAGAAATTTTCTTATTAACAGAGCTCTTTTTTTTCGGTTCTTAAATACAAATTAAAAACTAGCCTAATTTATCCCACAAGGTTTTTTCAAGTTTTTTTCAAGTTTTTTCAAGGGGTAGGTGTAGGGGTAACACATCACAACCTCAAAACTTTACTCCAAACCATTCATAACCCCAGGCAACGCTGGGTACTTCATATATTTTTTTAATATTATTTTCAATAATTTAATATTACAAAGAAGTTTACAAACTTCAATAAAAGTTATTCCTAATAATTTTTTTTTTAAATAAATGTTCAGATTGGTATACTATGCATGTTTTTTGGTGTATTTTTGCTTGCTATTTTGGAAATCCCTGAGTATGGTGAAGGAAAAAATAATGAATATTCTTCTTTCAGTCATATTTGCGACCAATGCGGTTCTTCCTTCCGGTCAAACTCCTCCTTGCAGGACCACATTAAGAGACATCTTGGCATTAAGCCCTTCGTTTGCTGGTAAATCTTAATTATGTAATATTATTGGTGCCATATTAAAATATTGGCGCCTCAGATGTTTGGTTACTCGTCACACGCAGAGAGCGGGCATTCCGACAGATTTATTTATATTGCAGTACAAACGCAACCTTATTGTTTGTTGCAAATGTTTTTATTTTATATAGACCTTAACTGTAAATTTAATTTATTATAAGGTTTTGAATGACAAGCACCCGTTAGTCAAACTACTAAAAAGTAGTTTACGGGAGTTTGTTTTTTATATTTTGTGAATAATTTTTTTTTAAATTTCAATTTTTTAAATTAAATTATTAACTTTTTTTATATGAATACCGCACAAGAGTCCCAACCGCTCCCAACCGTCTGGAGCCAGTGAGACTATGGCATCTCCAATTGGGGAATGTTGTGATAATAATAATAATAGTTGGATGACTTGTATAGCGCCGTTTTTGTGAGAAATCACCTCAAGGGCGCTATACAAATATTTCTTAACTAATTATGTACAGACAGATACAGATAAACATACTTACCTGGCAGGTCGCTTCAGATGAACACAGTTTTAGAAAAATTTAATTATAGAGATGATAGTTTTACATGGTTATTTGTTTCTCCTTTTCTATTGATGTTACATTTATTAGATGATCGGTGGCACAAGAAGAGTTGGTATTTATTGATTTATTGGTATTAATTTTTAGGACTGGAAAGTATTCATAAAATGAATTTTAGGACTCGAAAATATCTATAAAATTACCTTAAAAAGCGTAAGAAGCTTTTAATAAATATTAACGTTTTTATTTTTATTTTTTATTTTACACTTTGGTTGTTTACCGTGTTGCGGGCTGTGGACGCATTTGCGCACCGATGCGTGAATTTTTAATTATATTTTTTTATTTTATTTTTTTATTTAATGACTTTAGGTAAGTACTAACCGGCCGGCCTAGCTAAGCAATTTACAGGTGAATTTCTTTAATTTATGGATACGATTGTCTGATTGTACGATTGTGATGAGGGGATGGAAAGGAGAACGGGGAGGGGAAGAGGAAGAGGAAGGTGGGTAAATACCTGGCTATTCAGATATGGTCACCAAACACGGCTAAAAGCCATTTCAAGCAACGTTTCAATTCTGATTGGTGGTCTTTAACCAGGGCGATACTGAGATTATCTTCCACTCTTGAACGTACGCAAATATACTATATATTATTTTTAAATGAATTAATTGTGAAACAACACAAATTAATTAAATAAAATTTACTTGCACACGCCAGGATTTGAATCCGCAACCTTTGGATTCGTACTCGAGAGCCTTACCCCTCGACCATGGAGGTCGTCAAAACATTCCGCTTTGTATTTATCTTTCAGTATGTTATGTATTATAAACAGAAACAATTATACCCCCAATGGCAATGACTAAACCAAAGTTTTTTATATGTACAGAACAGCGAAGCTCGCTTGAGAAGTTTCGTTTCTTCGGTCCCTTGAAGACTGAATTTGAAAATGGTCCAATTTATCCCACATGAGACTTTTTTTTTCTGGTCCCTTGGAAAACTTCTTAAGATATTTTTGTTATAAATTATTTTTTAATTATTGAAAATAACATCAATAACTCTCAATGAACATAATGAAACAGAAAATAAAAAGATTCGGTTGCAACTGAGACTCGAACTCAGAACCTCTAATCTTACCGGGACTTGCGTCAATTGCTATCCATTGAGCTACCAAGACCTCGTTGAATTCCTATCAATCTCATACTTCCCTTGAGAATTTTTAATTTATTTCCCATATATTGACTGCCATCTTTGTATGAAAGCACAAACTTTTGGCTGAACATGATTGTGCCTGGGATGGTGTCTTGAATATACCTAAATATAATTTTTTTTTACCAGACACCTTTTCGACTTATGTTCTCTTTTCTCTTATGGTCTCCAAGTAGCGTAAACGCCACCATACATCAAAACCAGCAGAG
>JAHDVE020002356.1:0-74987 GCA_022606495.2 Halesus radiatus | reverse complement strand
GCTAAGTAAGAAACTTCATTAATCATGTTTCTAATCGACAGCATAATGCAAGTTATCCCAATTTAGTTAACCTTCCATAAAGAGGTGTTACATTTATTCTGATATTACTAACTCGAATCGTAAGTGACGGAATAATAGTCTGTCAAAACTCTCAAAATATGACTGTTAATTGCGCAGTGAAACCCAATCTACATATGTATATGTACAATAGGAAATAACCTTACATCATCAATTCTATTTCTAATTATAATCAAATTATTTTAGAATATATTTAAACATAGGTATTAGATTATGTTTAATACAATTGGAGGACCGTTTTGATAATACACGCAACTTCTCAACATTTGTATCAATAAAAAAATAATAGTTCTTTATTACAGAAGGTTTGCAGGGGTATTGCAATGCAAAACATTCAAGTGATAATAATACAAACAAATAAATAACGATAGGTACGTAAAATAGGAGTAAGAAAAAAAAGAAAAAAAAATAGAAAAAAGATTACACTAAGAGAGAAAAAAAAGACAAGTTTACTGTGGATATTTGACGGTCTTCCTTCTCCAAGAGGCACATGAAGAGAGACTCCATCCATGCAGCCGTGGCAGTAATGATGGTATTCTTGGATAGGCGTACTCTACACCATAGGCTACCCATGCGGTGGCGGAAAGTGCCATGAAAGTGCACTCGTCATTCCAGGAACATTTCTGTAGCGCTGCAGTATCTTGGTAGACGGGATGGTTAGCGATATGCATTATTGTAGGTGACTTTTATCTTTTGTCATTGGGACTCAGTGTAATGCACCCACAGTTCTGAGATGTGCAGAATGTGTTGAATAGTATTCTTTTGACGTTTGCGCTGCAAAGGTGAAAACGCCTTAAGAGCATACCTGCTCCAACGGATATCGCTCTTCTTTGTCTCTCCATATCCTCAATGTCTTTCAGGTCTTCTGTGATAATATGTTCCAAGTATTTGAAGCTTCGAATAACAACCATTTTCCTTCCATCTAGCCATTCTAAGGGTCCTTGCATGATTTCGTTTTTACATTTGAAAACCATAACGATTGATTTGGACGTATATATCCGAGGTTGTGGTTTTTTGCAAAATCTTCACATACGTCTAGTTCTTTAGTGCGCTAAATGATGGTGCTAAAAGAACCATGTCATCTGCGTAATCAATATTATTTATACATACTCCTTGAACATGGCAACCGATTTTTGTGTCATTAAGTTGTTAGGTAACGGCAGAAGGATCCTACGAGGATTCTAGCTACTCGTGAATTATAACGGTAAAAACGACACCAGCGCCACGTTTGCCACGATGGTAGCTTGCACGCCCACGCTCCCGCACTTCTTACCCGGCTTCCGAATCGTGTACTACGGCTTGTAGAGCTCGCCACCTGGCCATTTTTGGCTGCGGCTGCAAATTGCGACGCCAGCACAAGCATGGCAAATCAATACCCAGCGTGTTAATCGACCTTATCCTTTCTACCGAGCACCAAAACATGAAGTCTCGCCTTTACTACTTTTAAATTCTGTGACAACGATGTCTGTTCCGGATACTACCCTCCATCCGTCCGCCGCCACGAAGTAATCGTAAGCCTCATTTATATTCCCCTTTGTGTTGTAATTCTTTTAGACCACCCCTGTTAATCATGCCCGTTCAGAGAATATCAGAGAGAATAATCACCCATAGCGTTCATTTAAAGTTAGGTTAACTTGTCGCCAATCATAGTATTAACATTGTTCTGTATGTACCTTCTACTGAAATAAACCCTGAGTCTGAAAGCATATAATGGCATCATTTAGCGTAGTAATAGAGTCCCCCGACCCCAATTATAAGACCGCCTGTCGGCCTACGACCCTGCAGAGGAGAATTCTTGGCCTGCCGAAACTGAGCTAGTCGAATGTCCAGAGCTCCCTGCCAAGACCCCACCGCCAGGGTAAGTCTAAACAAAGGAATTGTCTCCCGTAACCGCCCTTTCCCAACTTTCCTCCTCTCCATCTCCTTCCCACAACCCCACTATTAGCCTATTTATAACAAAGTCTTTGAATTAATTCATCGGTGTAGATATTGAGAACCCGTGACATGCTTCCACTTTACCTTACGCCACTATCAAATTAAATGGATTGGAAAATTTTCCAGACCATTTCATTGCATTTTATTGCTCCGTATGTCAAATTGAAGGAATCGCTATTATATCTTCCGAAACTGATCTTTTCCGTAGTTTTTTTCAAATTCTTTTGTGCTTTGCTTAGATCTAGAAAATATTGGCGTTTTCCTAAGTTTATAATAGCATTAAAAATATATTTTTTATGATAGCTCGACTTTCTAGATTTTTGAAGTCCTTTGGACAATTTCCTTGTTAGACGACCTAGTTACTACTTGAGAAAATGTTTCGTGTTTTCATTAAGTCACAAATCACTTGTAATTAACGAGAATATATAAAAAAATATATTTTTTTTTCTAAATATAATAAAGTGTAGTACTTTGTCAAGTATCTTCACTACTATTCGTTTTTGAAATATGACAAACGCTTTCTCTAAGATATTTAGGAAGATAAATTTGTCTTTCAACTCATGATTTTTGCTGTCAATAAGAAACAATAATAATCTTCCTCTATCATAATTCGTTTTTATAATTCGATTTTCCATTCAAAGACATAATAAATATTGATAAATTTTCACTCTTTTACTAAAAAAGTTCATAATTACGAATTACAAAAGTTCAAAATTACAAACATAAGTTACAGTTATTTTTATTTTATCACAATCAAATAGTGACTGCTTCACCCCTCGAGGGCAATCAATAAATATGCTCTATTACTGGTCCTCTTTATCTTAAAAAAATCCATCATGATCAATCTGAGAAACTATTTTCAACCATCCCATCGTATTATTATGAAGAAGGAATACCCTTTAAACTGGGATGCTTGGAGAGGGTCCATTAACTCATTTTTAAGGACCAGGGTTACGCATTTGTATAACAACCTTTAAACCGCATGGCAATTCGTGTGATTAGATTCCTAGTTTGTCAATACTTTACATAGGTCTCCCTCCAAACATTAAATACTAATGTTTCAATAGTAATCTGGCTTTATGAAGCCATGCGAGGAACGATCGGGTTGCTGAATTCGCGAGCCAATAAATGCTATTACAAGAACATCATCCCAACGCAAGCACATCTCTCGGCATGATGACTAATCAGGGTATCAATAACCCCCAGTTAATTATACGACAAGCAATCAATGTGGCTCGATATTAATACGGCGGGTACAATGCCCATACGAGCTGTGAGTTACAAGCTAGACTGGTTTGGGCATCCCAGGAGATAATAACCATTCCATGTTTATTGTACCGCTCTATGGGGCTACAGATGTTTAGAAGCGATAATTTCCTAAGTACCATTACATGCAATCTTCATATTCCAAGGAATGAATCACAGAACGAAACAGAATTGAAATTAAGTGGTGTGAAAAAGTCATATTATCGCAACAACATAACATGTTATAATTCAAATATGATATTTTTTTAAATTAAAAAACCTTTGTAACTTTTTTCCACTTATTTATTTTCGACCGTACCAGTTTCACCCTATTATGGGCATCATCATACTGGCGTAATAAAAACTAAATCTATGGTATATATAGCATCGATGTCGGGAGTGAGT
The DNA here is from genome assembly GCA_022606495.2 of Halesus radiatus. Classification (NCBI taxonomy): domain Eukaryota; kingdom Metazoa; phylum Arthropoda; class Insecta; order Trichoptera; family Limnephilidae; genus Halesus; species Halesus radiatus. The sequence goes on along the minus strand of JAHDVE020002356.1, from coordinate 71,324 downwards.
CCCATTACTTTCTAATATTGTTTTTATTTATGACTTGAAATTTGATTTAACACTGACGGCATGGCTTCACAATTATATTTAAAACTAATTTTGGGTTGGTTCATTACCTTCTGAAAGATGGATTACATTCTGTGTGTTTAATGAATCTGTGGGCTTGAGAAATATGTAATGTCATTCGTGTTAGCTTTTATTTAAAAACAGATTATTATTTCTGGTTTTGTTTTTTCCCGTGATTTTCGTCTTGTTTGCTAAAATTAATTTCATAGCAGTTTCTGTCCAGTAGTAACATGAAGCAAGGGGCAAGCAGGTATATTTTAATGGGTTGATGTGTAAAATATTTTTTTATGTTGTAATAGATACACATTAGGGTAATATCCTTCTTAGAATTCGCCTTCGATATCTGCGACAAAATTACCAATTACATTTTTCCCTGGTATTTTGTGTTTCCCATGTACATTCATGTGTTAGATTCTATCGGAATAAACGAGTGGAAATAAACAAGTGAAAAAAAGTTACAACGGTTTTTTAATGAAAAAAAAATCAAATTAAAATGGAATTCCGCCATAAATTGACAGTTTAAAAATCAAAAATAATTTTATAATTCGTTTTGGAAATGTTTCGATCGCTTAATGATATCGAAACAATTAAAAAATATATTGGATTACACTTACGTTGAAATTCAACATGAATACACTCAATAGAGTAATCTGCCTCGACTTGAGCTGCCCACAAAACGTTGCCTTTACTGAGAGATGTGAGCAAAAAATTAAATTTGGTCTTTATTGGAAAAATAAAAAAAATACCGTGAAAACATATGGAGTTACAGAAAAATAAAGTTATTTTTGAATGCCATTGTGTTTTTCAATAACATCGGTGTCTTCGGTTTAAAAAAATGCAGTGCTCAATTTATATGATTGTGGTTAAAGTTGGTGCCAATATTTGCAAGTTTCGTGAATCGGTCAAACGAATAATAAGCACTCTGGCTTAACTCGTGACACCAAATCGAGCAGTATTACCATTTAATTCACACAGATGAATTGATTGGACATGATTGCTAAACCCAAAATCGTTTAAAGGGACCAAACTGAATGCAAAACATGCATTTATTGATAAATTTTCCGATATCCCGAAATCTTCACTCGCCATCTGAATTAATAAAAACTTTAATTATTAGTTTTGATCTCTTGCGTTTAATATCCAGATTTCAACACTTCGCAAAAGGTTTTATTTATTACCACAAATTCATTGTGAATAATACAATCATTGGATTTCTTCATTTTTTTTAAGGGATGGGTATATCTCACACACAACCTATCAGATGCAATAAAGAAATGGTTCGGACAGATGGTGCTTTCAAACGGAATCAATCGGTTTCGTTTTATTTATTCTGATATAGGATATTTCAAATCCAGTTATTCCCCCTTATTTATAATCACAGTCGAAATAGTGAAAAACTTGACTTATTTCGACGGCGTAGGTAGGGTACCGGCACATAGGAATCTAATAAGGTAAAATAGAGTGTGTATTTATTTATGATTGCAATTGAAAATATTATTTATATAAGTTTCATGAATCAATCGCATCTGATTACGCTGTCTTATAGTAGAGTTATTTCAGACCTAGTTGTATTATATTAAGTCATTAACCACCCAATTGACAGCCCTGCCATCGTCATCACCGAGGTACACAAGACAAACTGTAATATTTTTATGCAACGCTTACAAAATCAACTATCATTCTTATTCATTAACCAATAGGATGCATGATCTGGACAAGTTTGGAGGTATTGTTGATATGTTTGCTAACTCCATTTATAAAATATAGCGTCATCTATACCAGCACTTTGATGAATCCTACAATATGTAGTATTATAGCGTGGGTAATGCAGCGTTAACGATTTGTGTTATAATATTGTTTTGGCTTTCTATTTTAAATTTGAAAAAGCTTATTGATTACTTATGGTTTAGAATCTTTATGTACGTATTTGTAATTTTTGGCAGTTCTATATTATGTTCTAAAATCCATGTAAAAGCCCAGATAGGCATATAATAAAATAGATAAATAAGTGGTTTCCAAAAGGTAAATGATAACAAACTAGTAAACTCATAAACAATTGTCAATATTTTATATCGAAGTCCAGGAAATTTTAACATCTGCAGCTTCTAACCGAGATGAACATTTTAACATCTGCATCTACTAACCGAATAGAGCATTTTAACATCTGCAGCTACTAACCGAGTTATGCATTTTAACATCTGCAGCTACTAACCGAGCTGAGAATTTTAACATCTGCAGCTACCAACCGAGCTGAGCATTTTGACATCTGCTACTTCTAACTGAGCTGAGCATTTTAACATCTGCAGCTACTAACCGAGCTGCGCATTTTAACAAATGCAGCTACAAACCGAGGTGTGCATTTTAATATCTGCTGCTACTAACCGAGCTTAGCATTTCAACATCTACAGCTACTAACCGACCTGAGCATTTTAACATCTGCAGCTACTAACCGAGCTGAGCATTTTAACATCTGCACATCTGCAGCTACTAACCGAGCTGAGTATTTTAACATCTGCAGCTATTAACCGAGCTCAGCTTCGTAAGGGAGCTTGCATAATATTTATATTGGATGCAAACTTCTTTTGGCACTTTTCGCAAACTAATTGCGGCGGTTAGCTTAATCTACATTTAATTGAAGACAACAATCATTTATCATTTACGAAAATATTAATTCAAATTGTTTTACGGAGCGTTTCGCAAATTGGCGAATATTTTGGTGGGAACATAACTGTGACAGAAGAATAATTGAAAATGCAATTATTCACGAAGATAGGATCATAATTACCTAGCTGTGTCTGAAAACTTTCATTTATAGGCGGGGAATAATCATTTCAGTTATTGCTTTTCTTCTATTGAGTTTATTTCAGAATATGACGACATTAGAGCATTAATCAATTAGGTAAGTAACATAAGTAGTGTGATATCAAAAAATCGTACACTTAAGCAGATAAATATTGATGGTTGTTCGGTATCTTTAGCTACGTTTTACTTAATAATTGCATAAAACATTCACAAAGCGTGTGTAATAGCAAGATTATCTTTTTTATTATTAGTATTTTTTATCCTTCGTTATTCTTTATTTTATGCAGCTGCATTATAATATAGTATACCAGTTTTTAACTCAGTGCAGCAAACGCAGCCTAAAATAGACAATTTCCAAAATGCAAGTCCTTGTACCATTCTATGGTTTAAAATGTCAAGGTTATAAATAACATCAACTGCATAATTCATTCTTCTTTTCTAATAAAATTCTGAGTAAAAAAAAGCCTTCATTGATTTGCCCTCGAGATAATTCAAGCCTCACTAGACCCTTCGTATTATTCATCAGAAATATATGCAGTGTTAACAACGATGGTGTTATCTAGTTTGAGTTGACAATCACATATAGGAGTCAAAATTTTCTTCACATATTAAATCCATCAATCCCAAGTTCAAGACTTACAACCTCGGGCAGATCGATGACTTCCTTGCACGAACAGGGTGGAAACAGCAATTATTACATGATAAAAAAATAGCAATCTGGTGGACGTAGGTGTTGTCATTAACCCGCTAGTTTAAAATATCCACTGCATGCTTAAGTTAAGGTTTAGTTGTTACTAGGTGGAGATGCTAAATGATAAAGTGGAATTCATGGACGCATTTGAATTATTTATAGAGATGTATCTGCACACAATGCAACCGTGAATGAAATATTATAGTCCTTCAAAGTTTTCGCGTAAATTGATTCATCATTCGCTTATTTATTTATGGTCGTTATCAATTAAGAGGCTTTACGGCGGAGCATTCGGCTGCAGTTCACATCCGGTAGATACCGCCGCACATCCGTCGCGCCGCCGACTTCCGGCGGCACCCGAGTGACATCTCGCGGCCGTAAATAAAATTATAAGGGCCACCTGAGGGCGGGCAGGGGCCACTGCCAGTAGATAGCGGATAATGGGCGGAACGGGCTATTGATATGTTTAAATGTTTACAGCGGATTGACTGGGGAACACGAGCAGATCAGGTAATGGGATAATCATATCAATGTTTGTACGTCTCAATGTAGGGACAGGCTGCCCGCCTCGCTGCGTCCCGAACAAAGTGCTGGGGAATCTTTTCAAAACGGCTAACAGCTTACTTAAACATATTTATACATTTACACCGACCTACGTAGGGTAGTGGCTACACACTTGACTGTAACGCGGTAGCATACGGGTTCGATTCCCACCTAGTGCTAAAATATATACTGGGTGTTAACAAATTAGATTTACCACCGCTTTATCCGAAATTGAATATTGTGTACTTTACAGATCTCTGTGAATGAAAATACACGAATGTGGGCTACAGAAAAGTGGTGCAAATTTCTTGATGCCAGACCCTGCCGATCAAGGGTTTTGGTAGCATCTAATTTTGAAAAAAAGCACACATTTGAGATTTGATTGAAATGGGCTATTTTTCTATCAACCTCCAGCTATTTGAAAACAAAAAGTGTAAAATGGAAACATTTTTGTGAAAACATTCAATCTTTTAGCCTTAAAAAATCTGAGTAATAACAATAATATTTATTTATTTGAAAAATACATTATTTAATAACAAAATTAAAGAAAGTTTTTATTTGCCCAACTAGGAACAAATCCCATTTGAAGACAGTCAAATTGACAAGTTTAGTTCATATTAAGTGCCATTATACAAAAAAAAGGGAAAAAAGCTAGTATTGATATAGTATGGCAATATAATATGTATAGAAAAAGGTATAATAATTAAGTATAAAGAGATGTGAAGAACAGAATAGAAAAAAAAATTGTATATACCAGAGAATTTGAGTATAGTATAATAGTTAAGTACTTATGAAGAGATGAGAAAAACAAATATTATAGTGTAAACAAATACGTATATCTGTTTTATAGGTACCTCTTACGAACTTCACCAATATTATTTTCTAAACGCTCGATCAAATGAATTTAAGTAACAAAGGTACATAAAATAATTGGTGTAGGTGGAAATGTCGATGAAGTACTGGTACTCTAATAAGGCCTGTGATTGATGCGCATCTCTCCAGACTAAATTGTCGTTTGATGATGTCAATTGCTGCAGTTTTACGACAGAAAACGAGCCAACGACTGTTTCATCCCATCAATAACCTTCCGAGCTGCGCTGAGCCGCGCGGCGGAGCCTCTGACTCCCCCGTCTCTACTCGGGGTCGGGGCTGATCAATTATGCAAAACAACGGCTTGTATGCATGCAGATTCAGGAACCGACTAATCAATTTGTTTGTATACGACTTGTATGAAAGGCTTTTTATGGTTTATTATGTATTATAATTTATTGTGAGAAATTACCTATCGAGGATACCCATCTACGAAGTGTTTGCTCTATTTGAAAAGACTTCAACTGAACGCAGATTCTAACGAATCGGTTTTTTTCTTCAATAAAGTAAAATGTTGTTAATAATAATAATAATAATACTTGGATGATTTGTATAGCGCCGTTTTTGTGAAAAATCACCTCAAGGGTGCTGTACAAATATTACTTCCTATTATTTATCTAACTATGTACAAACAGATGCAGAAAAACAATGTTAAATGTTAAATGAATTAAAACATATACTTTGTATTCACCACTTTATTAATATATACAGATATCTACATGTTTGTTTATATTTTTAATTCATTTATTAATAATGACGCCACAAGTGAATACCAATCTTTTGAAGAAATTATAAAAATGTTATTTCATATCCAACTTTGTTGAAAATGGAATATTTAACATTTTGGTTAAAACCAATTCAATGAGACGAAAAATAAAAGCTTTTCTAGCAAGAAGGAACTCCAGAGAAAAACATTATGACTTTAAAAATACATATTCATATAGATCAGCAAACCCCGATTCTGAATATATATACTTTTATCATATATAATACGAAGAAGTTATAAATCGTTATTTAAAAGTGAATAAATAATCATCTCATCAAAACACCTTGTTATATTGGTACCATTGAATTTGGAACATCTGACGTCACGTTGGTATTCTGTTTTTTATTATTGTGGAGATTTAAAATTTTTTATTTGTTTCGAATATTCTTAGCTTTGGTGAAATTTACACTCAATTTGGGAGACTCTATAATTGTTGTTCAATATAAAAAAAAGTTATTTTTAATAACAGAGATTAGAGTATTAACTAATTTAAAAATGTACTTTGTTTACACCACTTTATAAATATACATAAACATATACATGTTTTGGCAGCAATGCTGTAATCATCAGGAATATATGAATACATATAGCATTCACAACTTCATAACTTTCTTACAAAAAATCTAAACAATTCCGAACAAGGCCGATACACATCAACCAGTATTAAATAAAAAAAATCGTATTCACTGTGAACCTTCATACCTGCATAGAACACTAAGCCATTGTATCTCTTTCATGTCATCTAACTGACATAAGTATTCCCTTTGAAAGCATTAACTATAATTACTTAATGAAAGAACTAAATTTACTAAATCTCTCAGATCGAAGAACTATTTCCGACTTGATATTTATGTTCAAAATTGTAAATGGTAGTATAGAAAGCCGTGATTTAATTAATCTCATTCAATTTCATATACCTACAGGAGCAACTCGTTCCAAAATCCTATTTAAATTTAACAACACCAGGAATGATCATTACAAACACTCGCTTGTACCTAGATTACATGAAGTTGAAAAGGTATGAAGTTGAATAGGTATGAAGTTGAATAGGAATAGTTGAATAGGTACGCAAATTTAGCGGATCTATTTAACTGCACCGAAGGTAAGTACAAGAAGGCTATGCTATCGTATCTTTTCAATAAATGTTAATATAACATAAGTTTACTATGTGTTTTATATACACGCATATCTTTTACTTTTATATCCTTCATGAACTTTTATTCTTTATATACTCCTTGATGGCATTGTACGACCTAATGCCACATTTGAAAGTTACCTTTTAAAATTATTTGTGCTATATTCTCATGCTTGTAGTTATCTGTGACATGTGATTTTTATTTATAATATATTTATATCCTATATATTAAATAAATAAATAAGTATTTCATTCTTAAGTCTGCCTGAACCAACTTTATTTATGCACCAAGTAAGTAAGTGTGTCAATGTGCTCCATTTGCAAAATTTTATAACTATGTTTTTTAAATTTGAGAATAAATCGGTTTCTTCGGCGGGATATTATTTACTGTTCGATGTTTCAGATACAAGAAAATTATGTGCATACTCGATTAAAATTACTTAACGGTAATCGATAAACAAAAAATGTAGGATCGCAGAAAAACTACCAAGTCAAGAAAATTTACAACATCCTACGGGAAAGAAGTTTAATTGGTCTCGTCGTGCCCTGAACGTAAAATATTTAATGTTCACTTGAATAAAAATTTATGGGAACAAAAACTTTAATCGTAGCTGATTTTGAATGGGGAAAGAAAGTCTCATTTTTGACGAGCAAAATTTGGTAAAGATGAAAATTGATAAAACTTAAAATTGTAGTGAACAATTATTTTTATGATCCTACGTTAGTTTGAAATTGTTCAATACCTACGTGGTAAAATACTAATAAACAACTCTTATTATTTTTGATTATTATTTTTTATAAATATTGACGTTCAAATTTACATGCCAGCATATTTCGTTTTTTCTTTCTAAAGTTTTCATAGATAAAATAATTTTCAATTTTTCAAAGGCTGCCAATATGCTACAAATCTATGACCAGTCGGTTTTGAGGTTAGAATTTCAAATGTCAAAATAAGTAAGAGCTTCACCGTACATAATTTTATATTCTATTCATAGTAAACCATAACTAAACGTATGTAATAATATTACGCACCTTTTTAGAAACATTAACTCGAAGAATAATAATAAGATTTACCATTAACGTTATCAAAAACTTCATATTGAAAATTAGTTTGATCATGAATACTCTAATGTCTGTTATTATTAATAGGTTTTTTTTATATCGAACAATATTTATAAAGCTTAAATTCACCCAAATTAAGTTAAAATTTCACCAAAGCTAAAAAAAATACATATTTAAAATACAAAATAAATCGAAAAATAAAAAAATCTCCATACTAATGAACTTCCAAAAAACATAATACACACGCGACGTCAGATATTCCAAATGCAATGGTACCAACATAACAAGGTGATTTTATGAGATGATTATTTATTCACTTTTAAATAATGATAATTTAATAAATATATTATTTATTCTTATATATTCTACGTGGACTTATATATATATATAATAAAAGTTATGTATTCAGAATCGGCGTTTGCTGATCTATATGAATACATATGTTTATTGTAATAATATATTTCACTGGAGTTCCGTATTATAATTATGTTATTGTTTAAGAAAATACTATACAATCCCCTGGGAATTCGAACCAAACCAAAGAAGGCAAGTTTCAGATAACATGATAAATCGCATAAAGTGCGTTACTTTATTTGCACAAAATCCTCATAAAATATTTTAGCCTTAACCCATGACTCATTTCATTTAATAGATAGTTCGACATTGAGTACTTTCTCTCAGCGGCTTACAAAAAATAAATGAAGACGGTTAGATTTTAAAATATCCAACTTTTATACTGTTTTCGACATTGTAGTTTACGAATTTGTAATAAATTAAATGGTTAGCTCTCCGGCACAGCTTCGTATAAATGGATTTGTTAATTAAAGATCAAAAAGCTGTAGCAAAACGCTACCAACACAGAGTTGTGCAATTTATTGGACGCAGCCTTTAAGGCTCTGTTTTTTGTCTCGGGGTTATTATAAATCACATTTTGTGGCTTTAGTTACCTTTATCGCTAAAGGTTTTATAGTATTTTACATGTCGCTTAAATAACATTGAACCTGAATTTTTAAACATGCTGAGATTTTTTCTAAGGAGTAAAGAAAAGTTTTTAAGGATACATTTTTATTGGTTTTATACATTTTTTCCGTTTTTTTACGTGGGTAAACACGCTATATTTTGTACTTTAAATATAAAATTATTGGTCAAAGGGTTTCATCGTAAAAAGGAGAAGAATAATTCATTGCGGCATTCAGCAAACACTGCGAAATCTTCAATAAAACTTCAAATTGGTTCATTCATTTCGGTTAGTTTTTTCAGAACAGGTCAAGTTTTTTGCTTTGCCACTGTAGGTACATTTGCAGCTGATACTATCAATACATATAAAAAATATTTAGATAACTTTGAAAGAAAACAAAATGTTCTATAGCTCTTCAGAAAAGAATTTTAATGTTATTGAATACGAGTATGTGTTATTTTTTTACGCCATACGATTATATAACTACATCTCTTTCTCATGTAGGCAGCTGTCACGGAAGCAGTGATGCGTAACTGTACAATATGCATTGCTAACTTACCAAGACTTTCATTGTAAATTATTATCTTATGTCGCCATATCTTCCCTTACCTTACATGTGCAAAGATTCATGTCGCCATACTTTCCCTTACCTTACATGTGCAAAGATTCATGTCGCCATACTTTCCCTTACCTTACATGTGCAAAGATTCATGTCGCCATACTTTCCCTTACCTTACATGTGCAAAGATTCATGTCGCCATACTTTCCCTTAGCTTACATGTGCAAATATTTATGTCGCCATACCTTCGTTTACCTTACATGTGCAACGATTTATGCTAATCCGATACAAGTAGAAAACAATAAAAAAGTTATATATTCTGAGATATGTACAAGATAACGAGGGGTGTACAATGTTGCAAAGGACATATTAAAAATTAAATTCATAGATTTTCAATTATGACAATACAATTTTTTTTTATCACATTTCCAATAAAGCAGCTTTGTATTAAGTCCTGTAGGGGCCATAAGTTGTCACTGAGCCCCGACGCAAATAATTTAATACTGGGGGCTTTCAAAGCTGCACAGTTATACGGCTTTATTAATGGTGAAGTTATCCGGAACGCTCCATCACCAGATTTATGTCCGCAGCCTCTTCCCGCGGTCCAGAGTCAGGCAAGTCCACAGTCCACAGACCACGCTACCTGCTGCATTATGCATGTTGTGTTTTGTACCTTTATTGACGCTTGGGAATCATTTTCAACGAGCAAAAAGCGTTATAACCGCTGTTCGGATTGCCCGCTATACTATCGAGGAACTTTCGATTGATATTATTGTCATTTATCTGTACATATTGCCAATGTTTTATGGAGGTGACTTTAAAATCGATGATTTTTATTGTTTGTGTGTTTTTGTCATCAAACAATTCAAACAATAACAAATAACATGTATTCAGTGATTCTTCGAACTGAAAAAATAAATAACAATAAAACGATGAATTAAAAGTAATTTAAATTGCTAATTTCTTTGGAATAACTTATTGAAGCTTTAAACCTCATTTTAATAAATTTTAATTCATTTAAAATAATACAAATCGACACACGAAACTGAAAAGACAGAGAAAAAAAAGATAACCGTAGCAGCTGCGATTCAAACCCAGGACCCCATGGTCTATCCGGGATCTGCGCTCTATGCCAACCGAACTACGTCCACCCCAATCCATATTTTTATGTTTTTTATTTCTGTGTCTCTTCGGTTTTATTTTTGATTTTGAGAGTTGTTAATATTATCTTCAATGATTTAAAATATATTACAATGAAGTTTATAAGCTTCAATAAGTTATTAAATATATATATTAATCCTAGACTTGTAGAAAAAGTCAACCGATGTCCCATATTATTAAAAATCGGATAGGTATATTCGTGACACTATCTAACGATTACAAATCGAATCTGTTGGTTATGAAAAGGTGGCAGCTAAAAAATGCATGAGAATTAATTGAGGATGATATTGACAGTTCTTAGAAGTTGAACTATGATACCGATAAAAATGACGGGATGGATTGTGGCAGCAGTAGCTCAGATGCCATAGAGCGCAGGTCCCGGATAGATCAGGAGGTCCCGTGTTTGAATCCTAGGTGCTACCGTTATCTTTTTCTTTTCGGTTTCATGTTTCTGCTTAGGAGTTCTAAATATTATCTTAAATGATTAAACATAATATGAATGGCATTACAGTACCGTGATTTAACTATGGTATATTAGACGTTATAATGACAATATTAAATTCTAAATTATCTACCTCGAAAAAGGTTTCACCTTGTGAGGTAAGTAATGTAAGCCAAACAATATTTGTTATTTATTATTTACATTAAGGGCGATTTTGGCCATGTTTAATCAGTTAGTTTTTAATAGTACAGATTATTCTTAAAATTAGTTACTTTTAAACATGATATAATATTTGAGCAAATATGTTACAATATAAATGTATGTGTGTTTTAATCTCCAATTAATTAAATTTAATGCCATTTTTATAAATATACTTTGCTAATAAATAGTTAATTTGGGGGGAGTTGAGATTTAGAAGGCATGGAATACAGGTAGGGAGTTCAATTTTAAGTTTTACCAATTCATGCATGAAGTTTGGAAATTATGGTCCAGCGTATCCTCTAACCCACAATCACAGTAAGACAAGCTGACTATATGGAATTTGGCGAGATGACTAAGACAGGAAGTCTGACATAGTCTAATTCGAGTTAATTAATAGTTGTTTTGTTTTGTTCTTCATTATATTGATCAAAAACCTAATATTCTGTTCTCTGCGTAAAAAAAAAGTGTTGTCTGTTGTTCCTTGAGGATTCTTCTCCTCCTGGTCATACGGGAACCACTTCTTTTAGCTGATTAATCGATATTTATACACTTTTCTACCTATCTATCACTTATTCCAGTTTTTGTTCATTGATTGTTTTTGTGTTTAATTCATAGAACTCAATTTAATATATTTTATAAATTTAATGTAAATCAAATTTAATAATGTTATTATTAAGTTCTGCAAGTATTTTTAGTTTTTTTATTATTGTGACAGATATTTCGGCGTTTAAGGCCATTTTCAAACTGTGGTTTTGTATTTATATATAATGGAGGATATTTTTGAATACGTCCCTTCTGGACTCCTTAGAAAGCCTCCAGATCTACCTCCTGACCTCCCAAATGATAATCATTCAGAAATTTCATACAGTGAATCTGTCATACTAAATTCCTACAAAAAAAGAAAGTTTAGTCCATCTCCAAACATATCCGAAACTCCTTCATCTTCGCAGTCTCCAGACTCAGATGCACTTCCAGCATCTCCTCCAACTAATTTCTACTCTGTTCATTCCCGTGACCCATATTTCGAATACTCCCAAAAAACCGATCAAGGAAAAACTATTCATCCTCTCGAGTTTGGTAAATTTCTAACAAACGCCAAAATTCTTTCCACCAAGCCCGGAGGTGTAAAAGCCAAGGGTTGTTTTCGAATCTCAGTTGAATTCCTCGCAGGGTTAGCCGCCAATTCATTTATTAAAAATATTTGCATTTCATCAAATTCCAAATTCAAGGCATACATTCCTACTTTTAATGTAACCCGTATGTGCCTGGTCAGAGGTATTTCGACCGATCTTTCCATTCCAGAAATTTTATCCGCCCTTACAATCCCTCAACATATCGGCAATCCTATAAAATACAGAAGGCTAATTACAAGGACTCTTCTGAGGGCATAATTTCCTGGAAACCCTCCCAATCAGTCGTGATCATTTTTGAAGGGCAGTCTCTTCCCTCACATATATATTAATTTTTAAATTCATTACCGGTTGAAATTTACACTTATCCCACCACACAATGTTTTAATTGCTGCCGTTTTGGTCATGCCAAAGCTGTATGCAGATCTTCGCCCAGATGTTTCAAATGTGGGGAAAGCCACACAGCTGACCAATGCCCTTCTTTAGCCCAACCCAAATGGTTCAACTGTTCAGGCTCTCATACAGTCATCAACTCTTTTTGCCCAGAACAATCCCGCAAAAAAAATATTAAATTTTCGACGTCTTCTCAGAACTTATCTTTTCTGCAGGCTTCTAAATTGTTCCCTCCCGTCAAAAAATCATTTGCTGAGGCTTTATCCAGCAACCCTACATCCACTCTATCCAATCCTCAACAACAACTTCTTCTCGCTCAACTAAATTCTCATACAAAAACCCCACCCCTAAACCGGCTCCTAGATATGATCAACAACAACACAACTCACTTATTTTAAATTCCAATGGGTCATCTCTTTCAACTGCCGTAAATTGTTGTGCAAACAATTCTAATCCACCTTCACAAGTAAGTATGTACTAAGCTATGATTATAAAAGCTTTACTTTCTATCCTAAGGTTCACCAGCAAAAAATATATAAACAATTTATCTCAATCAAATAATGTAGAATTTAACAAAATTATTGAAAACAATTGGCCAAACCATATAAAATTATTCAAAGATGGTTTTAAACTCAGTCAGGATTCCCATTTCGGGGGGCCAGTGTGTATGTTCCACATAGGAATATGAGTGTCCCACACAAACTTTCCAAAGAATGCTCCATTTTCTCGGCTGAATGCATAGCTATCATAGAAGCACTGTACCTTGCCAAATCGCACAATATTAGAAATGCCCTCATTCTTTCAGATTCGCTTAGCTCACTACAAAAAATATGTTCATCCCCATATAATTCTAATAGAGATATTCCTACCAACATCTATCGTAATGAATATTTTCCCTTATACTCGTGTTCCTATGAAAGGTTTACTTTCTATCCCAAGGTTCACCAGTCTATAGGAATAACAATTTACAAAAAATATATTCATCACCATTCAATTCTAATAGCGATTCCCTATTCTGCTCTTTCGAAGACCTCCTGTATTCCATTTCGCTATCACATGCGTCAGTGGTCTTGGCCTGGATTCCGGGGTACCTAGGTGTTACTGGAAATAAAATGGCGGATTCCATTGCTAAGGAAGCCACTATTCACGGTCCGTTTATTTCTGTTTCATTCAGAGACTATTTCCATATTCTAAAAAGTAAATATGAACTCCAATGGTCCTTTGAACGGAAAACAGCTTCTCTAAAAAAAGGTTATTAGTACTCATTAATACAACCTTTTATTCCTGTCAAGGCCTGGTTTCATAAATTCACTTCCATGCCAACCATACAGTGTTTAAACGTGTTCTACTGTATGATACTGTATTTCTTTATTTCAATAAAAGTCGATTTATCGACACTGAATCCGAAAAAAATAAATTATATTGTAGTTTAAAAACGGATAACTCCAATGTAACAATGTTTTGTGAGTCAGACGCTTCGATAATATATGTGATAAAAAAAAAACTTACAACATTATGTACTCGCACATTTATTTAAAAAAACTATTTGCAAAACCGACCCCACAACAATGTTAAATGGCAGGTTTAAAATATTATAATTGCCAAACCAAGTTATCAGTGGAGTGCAATCCATAAAGGCTGAAAAGCTGTGCCTACACTAAGAAAAACGTACCATAAAAAGAAATAAAATAAATATGACAAATATCTGATCGAAATTTATTAACTTCAAACTACACATACTAATTCAATACATAAAATATGCATTATTGCTAAATACACTCAAAATACATACTCCAGAAAACAGAACAAACATAACAGACTTAACTTTTTTATTTAAAATTATTTATTCCGTATTAGACTGTTGTGAACTCCTGCGACTAATCAACTTCAAAGTGCTTCATCGACAAACTCGGCAAAATATATCATTCTGCAACAATAATTCTGGGACTAACTACCAAATAGATGCACCCATTTCTCGCCTACATACACTTATAAACAAATTCACCTCTGCTATAGATAATATACTCTGCTTTAATATAAGTTTACCCACGTTTAAAAGATAAATGAATGATATTTTTATGTTGCAATAAGATCATCGCATAGGAGCTTTGTATAATTTATTTCTTTATTACTTTGTTATCTTTTTTCACAATTTCAGGCTCTTGTAAATTAAATATCATGTAAATCAGGCTATTACTATTTATATATTTTTTTAAATTATTATCTGCATATTAAAAACCTTTTCCTTTATAACTTCTTTGTGTCACGCACTTATAGATTATTATATATATATATCATAAATTCGTTACACTTATATACCTACTATGTATCATGTTCTTTTTTGTTAACTTAAACCCTTTTTCTTTATTTCTGTACACAAAATCATGTAAAATGTTAAAATGTGTAAACGCCCAACGGGCGTTAATAATTAATAAATAAATAATGTACTTTTTTTTTGACTTTGGTACGGAACTTGTAGGCTAATTTATGCAGTTGGCTACTACAATCAGTGGTAGATGATAATAAAATACGCATTTTCAAACAAACAAAACAATTTATAACCATATACAGCCTGCCTTAATCTTGGAGCAATGCAGGCTACTTCAATTTATATACTGACAAATGTTACTGTTCAAATACAGATGTAACGTTTAGTGGGTATAAATATAAAATATTTTATACGTACAAGTAAAAGATATCACTGGTCGTAAATCTGAGAAAAGAAAGGGGCGATTTTTAGAAAATTTGTTGTTAATTTAAAATCACAGCAATATTATGCACATATTAAAGAAACATCCAACCAGTATATTGGTATGTATATAAAGCGTTGCAAATACTATTCTTGTAATTTTGATGAATTGATTCAATCTAATTACGTTGTCTGACAGGATAATTATTTCAGAAGTTGTAGTACTCGTATTACATAAAGTTATTTACTGCCTAATTGATAACCCCTCCATCGTCATCACCATTAAATTACATGTACCGATGAGGAACACAAGACAAAATTTAACATTTTCCACAACGTGTACTTTTTTTTTATTTTTATATGAATACCACACAAGAGTCCCAAACTGCTCCCAACCGTCTGGAGCCAGTGAGACTATGGCATTCCCAATTGGGGAATGTTGTGAGGCTGAAGGTATTGGGGAGGAGAAGGAGAAGAGGAAGGTGGGGAAAAGGGGAAATACCTGGCTATTCAGATCTGGTCACCAAACACGGCTAAAAGCCATTTCAAGCAACGTTTCAATTCTGAATGGTGGTCTTTCACCAGGGCGATACTGAGAGTATCTTCCACTCTGGAACGTGCGCAAATATAATATATTATTTTTAAATGAATTAATTGTGAAACAACACAAATTAATTAAATAAAAATTACTTGCGCACGCCGGGATTTGAACCCGCGACCTTCGGATTCGTAGTCGAGAGCCTTACCCCTCGACCATGGAGGCCGTCGGAACAAAACAAACAAAACGTACAAAATGTACAAAACAAACCATCAGTCATATTTATTAACCGATAGGATGCATGATCTGGACAAGTTTGGATGTATTGTTGATATGTTTGCTAACTCTATTTATAAAATAAAGCGTCGTCTACACCAGCACATTGATGAATCCTACAATCAATTATTGTAGCATGTGTAATGTAGTTTTGAATAATTAGGGTTATAGCATTGTTTTAGTTTTCTTTCCTACGAATAAAAATATTTAGTTACTGCGTGTACTTGTAATTTTCGACAATTTATTATAATATATTCTGTTCTAAAATCTATGTGAAACTCCAGATGGGATTATAATCATATAAAATAAAAATTTATAAAAAATATGTCTCTAATATTTTCTAACGTAGACATTTTTAGTCTCTAAAATTACAGCTAGTCGTAAGTATTGCAAAAACATTTGTACAGAAGTACATAGCTAAGGAGGATGTCGGCATTTACGAATAGCGGCAAAAAGCTTTGCAGGACATTATTGCTTTCGCTTCCTTCGTCATACACAACCACAAGTCGATTAACTTTTGTCGAAATATTGGAAGATTAATAAAAAAAACGGTCTGTTCATATCGTGACTTCTTTATTACAACGTTAAAAATACCACAATATTATTGTTTCTATATTTTTTATATGAATACCGCACAAGAGTCCCAACTGCTCCCAACCGTCTGGAGGCATTGAGACAATGGCATCTCCAATTGGGAAATATTGTGAGGGTGAAGGTATTGGGGTGGAGAAAGAGAAGGGGAAGAGGAAGGTGGAGAAATACTTAGCTATTAAGTTCTGGTCACTAAACATGGCTAAAAGCCATTTCAAGCAACGTTTCAATTCTGAATGGTGGTCTTTCACCAGGGCGATACTGAGAGTATCTTCCACTCTGGAACGGGTGCAAATATACTATATATTATTTTTAAATGAATTAATAGTGAAACAGGTCAAATTAATTAAATAAAATTTATTTGCGCACGTCGGGATTTGAACCCGCGACCTTCGGATTTGTAGTCGAGAGCCTTACCTCTCGACCACGGAGTACCTTCTACTCTACTAGACTACTCTACTGGACTAGAGACCTTCTGTGGTTATATTAGATACTGATCACATAATTTTTCATCATATTCATTAATCTAGTAAAAGTTTTTTTTTCTATTTCACCGGGTAAAACTATTCAGTAATAATTTTTTTTTATGCTTTTTTTTATTTCTAATAAGTCGCATTACAATTAATTTACAAAATATATTTAATTCTTGGTCGTTTATGACTTACCAGAAAAAGAGGAGTTTTTATGTCTGATGAGGGAGCCACGATTCTTAATTTGGTAGTTAATTAATTTTTAATTTGCTTCTATTTATAAAATGTTTTGTATGAGATATTTAAGTGTGAAAGTTGTTTTCGGAAGAGTTTAATTTTATTTATTTGTTCTGATTGGTCATTAATACAACGTATTTTAATGGGGAGGTTATTGTGGTTTTTCATGGCTTGATAAAGTGTTATGAATTGATTTCCATTTCTCATAAGTTTGTAATATTCGAGATTTTTCTCTTTTCAATTTTTTTTATTTAGAAACTTTCTTAATTCAACATTTGGTAAAATAAATAGTTTGAAAAGTGATTTTGTTAAGAAGGTGGAATTTTTTTAACCACTGTTTTTACGATGATTCTTTGTGAAACTTTTACTGAATTTAAATCATTTTTATTCGATCCTACCCAACCAATAATGCCTTAAATAAGCAATGAGTGAACAAGGGCATAGTACACACTTTTGATTATTTTCAAATTTAAAATGTTTCTTAGACTAGTAAAGAGAATAAGGAAATGTGAATGTATATATGTATTCGTTAGTCTAAGAAACATTTTAAATTTAAAAAAAATCAAAGTCTTATCCATTTTAAGTTTTGATCAATGATCACATAACGGTATTTAATTTCGGAAGAAGGGTTGATTATAGTACACTTATCCGTTTGTTTACAGTTTTCATTGTCACGTTTGTAATAATGGATTATGATATTAAAGTTTTGTTTAAAAAGATTATTTTATATAAGGATAAATAAGACCTAAATATGTTTTTTTTTTATTGTTTTTACGTTAAGTGTGAGTAGGTTCTTATAAAACCTTATTTTTAAAATATTTATATCATTATTCGCAAAATTTATTATCTAGTTCCCATGCTTTTATTATTAATACAGTATAGTGTGCATAAGAGATTAGTTCACCATTATTTTTTTGCTGGAAAATGTCATTTACATATATTAGAAACAATAATGGTCCGAGGACCGTACCTTGAAGGATTCCAAATTTACTTGTAAGTGATTGACTTAATGTTTGGTTTTGATTTTACCATTTGGGGTTTCCTGTTAAGTAGCTTTCTATCCATTTAAGGGCTATGTGGTCAATTCCATTATCTTTTAATTATTTTTAGTCAGTGAAAATTCCTATACATTTATTTGATTGTCCAGATTTCTCGGTATACTAGACGAAAAATTAGCAATGGCGTTTTGAGTATTTTTTTTCCCTCCGTGAATTCAAATTACTTTCCATTTAGGTTGAGTTTTTTTAATGAATGTAATTAGTCATTTCATAAAAAAAAATCGAAAATTTTTGATACTTTTGATTAAAGTGAAATAGGCCAATAATTCGAAACGTCCTCCGGGCTACCAGTTTCATGATTGCAATAAATGTTTCATGATTGCAATAAAGAGTTTTATTTTAGAGAAAGACTTTTTAGCTGCTTATATTTTCACAGATATCTCTTTTCATAAAGCACCCAGCAGAATATCATCAACATTTTATACATACACCAAACAAACTATTTACATACACAAACTCTTATTGTATAATTTAATTGTTTTATTACCTTAAGGCAATTGTTATCAATCCTATTGAGCAACTGTTGCGCCGAAATTTTTTCTCAATATTGCTTAAATTCACAACTACCCTCTTTTAACTATAACTCTCGATCAAGTAACGATCAAAGTTACGATCAAGTTAGGAAATCGATTCAGCTGAATTGTGAGTGAAAAAATTTCAGTAAAATGGCAAACTTCGTTTGATTCCTAATCTGTTTTAGCGACCCAAATATTGATTGACATAGATTTATTTAACTGCTTTTGAATATCTAAAACATGTTTTTCATGAGTTTTTTTTAAAATTATTTATTCTTTTATATAATATTAATGTTATAAAAGGGTTATGGTATTGTGCCTGTATCACTAGGGGAACCTGTCCTGAGAGCTGGTAAAGTTTACAGTTTACACTTTACAGTTTACAAAGATAACAGAGTTTGCAAAGTTGACAAAGTTTACAATTTGTACTATAATGTTATAGTAAAAAGATTGAAGCGTCAATTAAACATTGTATCATACTTATAGGGATGAAATAAAATTGAAGATAACCTAACTTATTCTACTTATTATAAGCTACGTTTAGGCTTGTTTTTCGCAGAGAAGGAACGTCAAATGTCAAACTTACAAAACGTTAGCGGCATTATCAAAAATCATCGTAATACCTTAATTTTCAACACGTTTTTAACACATGCATTTGTAAAGTTTTATGTGATGTGTATTAAATTAATAAAAACAATATTAACTCGTCTTCACTAATAATTTAACAAATGAAAGTTTTTACTTTGATGTCATTTTATTGTGAAAGTGGGCGGGCGCCGCAGGAATGATAAAAAAAATGTTTGGAAACAAGCAAAAATAGTATTTCTCAACAAAACATTTCGGTGATCGGTTAATCAGATTGATCAATTGAGTTGGAAAGACCGGACATTAGTATACAAACATGATCCACGGTATCAATTTCCACGTATTTTACTCGATTCTCGTATCTGCTTATTATAATGATAATGATGGTTCATTTGTATAGCGCCGTTTTTTTATGAAAAGCCTCGTCAAGGGCGCTGTACTAATATTACTTGCTAGGGTTTATCTTATTATGTACAAACATCATATATACAGAAACATACTCGTACTTACCTGGCAGGTCACTCCAAATTAACACGTCATATTATAAAGTTTTAGTTTGGGATGATATGATTTTGCACGTTCAGGACACAATATTAAAAAAACACGGCTCACTTCGTGATATTGCAATTATTAATTTATTCTTATTTGATGTGTATATTATATTTATTAGAAGGTTAGTAGCTAAGGAAAGAATGTTATTTATTTTTTTTAAATTACGGTTTTTGAATGTTTTTATTATTCTATCTTTTTCGAATTTAGAACTTTTAAACAGATTTAAAAAATGAAAATGATAAAATTTTTTTGTTGATAATTATTTACAAAATAAAATAAATATGAAATTCTTTGTTTACACCACTGTTTAAAATATAAATATCAACATATTTCGAAAGCAAAGCTTCCCTTACACAAAGTTATACTAAGTATCCTGAGAGAAAAGTTTCTCTTTGATATTTATATATTAAATAGTGGTGTACATAAAGATTTTAAAATTATTTTTATTAATAATGACACCACAAAATAATTACGCATTTATTGAAACAGTAATTATTTATATTTACAAATACAAATTATTTACAATGTCGCGGACAATGAAAATTATAAAAAAAATCTATAAATGACCATAGGCTACTAATCGGCTACTTTCGCTATGTAAACTTGTACAACTGTACTATTCATGGACATGACTTTCGAAAGAGATGAATTTTAAGCTTCGCTCTGAATTCTGTCAGGTTTTTAATAAACCTTAAATCGCGTGGGAGTTTATTCCAAGCTTTGGGGTCGAAAGCCGAAAATGCTCAGCAAACTTAGTATCTGGTGTGTGCTTTGGTTCTTTCCACCTTCCGATAGCTGATGTCGTCGCTAATCTAAGTGTTGACTGTCGAGAATCGGAATTTTCAGGGATGCACAGTTCCGATAGGAAAACCGGAGCAATTCCGTTAATTGATTTAAATACCGTCCAGAAAAGTTTGAACTGAATTCTTCCAAGGCATTTGAGCCAGTGAAGATTTTTGGGATGTTCTAAAATATGGGAATATTTAGATACGCCTGTGATAAGTCTTGCCACAGTGTTGAAAATAGATTGAAATTTGCTGATTCGATAGTTGAGGAGACTTGCATATATTCTGTTGCAGTAGTCTAGTCGTGAAACAACGTACGCATTAACTAACGGTTTAGTCGCCTCGGTTGCTAAGTTTCTTTAAACTGCTTTAATTTACCTTAATTGGAAGAACTCGTTGCTTGCAGTTCTGTTCACTTGAGTTTTAAGGGATAAATAAAGTAATTTGATACATGTTTTTGGAGTAATGTCACTTCCTGAAATAGTTATTAATTGTTTTTTTTTGTTTAATTCGTTGAACTCGATTTAATTATTATTTTTTAATTTTAATGTTAATCAAATTTAATAATGTCATTGTTAAGTTCTGCGTACAGACAGTTTGAAAATTGTCTTAAACGCCGAAACAGCTTACATAATAATAAAAATTTAAAAATACTTGCAGAAAATAATAAGATTATTAAATTTGATTTAAATAAAAAAATTGTTATGCTGACTTCTGCTTGTGGCGGGTCCAAAGAAACTTGGTCTTTGGTAAATTCAGCTTCAATCTATTTGAGATCATCCAGCCAGTATTTGGTTCTTCACTATTCAAGTTTTTAGACTATCTATTTATTCTGGTAAGCAGTAAAAGTAAACTTGCTGGTCATCACAAAAGCAGTGGGATTGAAGATCAAATGATTCGATTATTTTAGCGACATCATTTGTGGAGAGGATAGAGGAGTGGGCCCAGAACGGACCCCTGGGGTACTCCAGATGAAAGGGTTGCATAGTTTAATTGGTATTGCCTCATCTTCACGGCTTGTAAACGATTCTTTAAATATGATGTCACCCAATTGTTAACGCCACAGTTTAAATGAAAGAATTCTCTAATCTGTAATAAGAAAAGCGTAGTCGATTGTGTTAAAAGCGACACCCATGTCTAAGACTGATAGAATGCCAGCTAACTTAATAAAGACCTAGACTTAATAAAGTTAGCACGAACATGAAAAGAATTTTTATGCTAATTAATATTAAACGATTATTACTTATGGATATAGTAGGCATGCAAATATTAACTTTATAAGAGTATAGTATATAGCGTATTTAATAATAACCTGAACATACACAAGCTCATTAATGATTCGGTGTGACGACCTCCATTTTAAGTGGTCGAAACAGTAAACATGTTCTACCAAGATGGATTTATTTATTTTGTCAAGTTATTGTGATGCTTATTGTTGTGCAAATTGTTCTTATTGTTCTTACAAAAGCTGAAAAGAAGACTGACTTTTTTACCGCACAAGAGTCCCAACTGCTCCTACCCGTCTGGAGCCACTGAGACTATGGCATCCCCAATTAAGGAATGTTGTGAGGCTGAAGGTATTGGGGAGGGGAAGATGAAGGGGAAGAGGAAGGTGGGGAAATACCTGACTATTCAGATCTGGTCACCAAAACAGGGCTCAAAGCCATTTTAAGCAACGTTTCAATTCTGAATGGTGGTCTTTCACCAGGGCGATACTGAGAGTATCTTCCACTATGGAACGTGCACAGATATACCATATATTATTTTTAAATGAATGAATTGTGAAACAGCACAAATTAATTACATAAAATTTACTTGCGCACGCCGGGATTTGAACCAGAGACCTTCGAATTCGTAGACGAGAGCATTACCCCTCGACCATGGAGGCCGGCAAATATTACACGTCAAGATTACACAAATTTCAAAATACGCACTATTGGTGCGCAGTACTCATGAAAATGTTATCGTCAACTTACTTTGCAGTTTTCGTAAGGAATAAATTTTTATAGCTGCATTATGTTTGCATCGTTACGTATGATCATTTTAATTTCGGATCACCCACAGCTCAGGAAAATAATTACCAATGGTTAAACTCACTCATAAATCAATAATGAAACAAGAGTTTTATGAGGACCTCGAGATCTACTAGTACTTCCTAGAGCTCACTGCTCATATAAGGATAGAGTTCATACTATAAGAAACGTGGAGACGGATCAGTAGCCAAAAGTAATCACAACTCCTTCTTTCACACGAGTCATGTTTACAGGAATAATTTTATTAGATGACGCGCCGTGGAATCTATTATGTGCCCTAATGGAAAACTGAGGGTTAGGTTACAGTCGCCGCGGTAGGTAGTCCGTGGTCCGTGGAAGACAAAGCATGCAGCATCACACCACTCAGTCACGGCCCCCAGGCAAACATACTGTATTCCCAGTTTCTTGTTAGCTGCATGAAAATGATATTTTTCCTTTTGTAACCGAGCAGCCACTGTGCTTTAGCCGCACCGTGATTCCCATGCCCTATTGTGGGATGACGTAAATTAATTTCACAGACTTCAAAACAATTTGTGTCGGGAGTGTTCTAGAAATCGACTAATTCGATTGTATCGAGCTGACTTGCTTGAATAGACACTGCTATTGGAAGTGAACAAATTGGCTCGCCCTGACAATGGGCTCTTCCAATGAGAAACTAATTTTACAAAAGATTAATTTAATAAAATGCTGCATTTAATAGATTAATAAATGTACAAACCCAGAGAGGAACAACCAATAAATATTTTAAACACAACTATGATGTTCATAGGCACTTTATAAAAAATACATTTTTACTCCTTATAGTGGCGCCATATAGTCTTAGCGCCATCGAATGAGATTTAATGAGCTCTTTTCTATGGTCCAAAATGTACTCCTACTACTCACAAGCTAACGAGAAAAGTACCATATATCTATAATGTAGAGATATTTCGTTAATTTACTGAACTATCTATTATATAATTATATAAAAGAAGGGGCTAATATAAAATCTACATAGAATTTTTCATCAATAAAATTCACTTCACTTATACAAGTACAAGCAATAGATTCAAAGCAATTGGTTTAATAGCCATCCTAATACTAAGAACGACAACGACATAGTACCACTAGTTATAAAATATGGTACAATATATTATTATCCAAAAACAAAATTAATGTAACCGAAACATTAAAATATGAAGAATTCGATATATTGTACCCATAACGTATACTATCTAGAATATATATATATATTTTTTAAAATTATTATTTGAAAATTGTTCCGTTGATTTACGTTTGTAGTTGTTTAGTAACTTGTTAATATTGTCTAAATATTGAATTATTTTATTATTTTACAATTACGTATGTAAATACTCCTCCCATAACTACGAGCTACTGGACCTCAATTTAATAAATACATAAAAAAAATATTTTATAAAGCGTATTACGTGCTTTAATATATTCGATCATTGTTCAACCTAAAGACATATACCGATTAACAAAATAAACAAAAAGTGCATTGTAGGAGTTTGGACAGTTGATTTGGGCAGAGTTAACCAGATACATTATTTAGGTTTGGGATAACACACGGAGATTCGTTCTGCACGTAGGTAGTTCCTTTTGATCCATTAAATTACATTGTATCATCCTTCATCTATCAAGGATAGATGGTGGGGTGAAATGTAAGTTAAGTAATAGCGATGTTATGGAAGTGAGTCAGGAATAACAACGTAAATTCAGAAGTTTGGCTTTAAACGCTCCTTCATTTTTCCTTATTTTTTTTAAAAGGGTTCGGATTATGCAATATGACTAAAAATATAAAATAAAATCAGGTTACTCCGTAACAGTACCGTTCATTGCTCTATGACCATGGGTAGTCTGTCTATAGTTTTTTTACGTATTTTTTATATTCGAATTCCTACAATTTTTCACATCTTAGATCAAAATATGTGAATTACATGACAATATATACGCAATTGTAACCCTGAGGCGTATCAGGTAGTGATAGGGAATACTAATAATACGTACGTGTCATAAATGTTAATTCGAATAATCATTTTTTTCAGTCAAAGATGTTTTGTTAATTCAATTTTTCCTCCACGAATGGCAGCACCGCAAAAAAAATTTTTCGCTATAGCCTTTAATCTAGCGGTAGTGTTGGAAACTAAAAAAAAAACTGATAAAATTTAAAAAAGGGATAAACCATGTAGGAAAATCACTATTTCATAAGATAAATTATTACCAGTAGTAACTTATTTTGTAACTTGATAGGGTGAAACCGGTCCGGTCGAAAATAAATAAGTGGAAAAAAGTTACAAAGGTTTTATAATTAAAAAAAATCATTTTAATATACAATATCTTGAGAACTCGCCTGCACCCTAGCTATTTCACAGCGATTAATATGATACAGATAAATAAACCCTCAAAATAATATTTAGAGAAATAAAGGAACTAAAGATGGTGTTACGCAGAAAGATTTTGAAAAAGTGCACAATTTCTAAATAAAGCAACAGAAGGTAAATAAACTTTACAAATAATTTTTACAGGAATTTAAATGGAAAAAAAGTTTAAATAAAATTGAAATAATAAAAAGTACACAATGTGTAAACACTGTTCATTGAAGTTTGCTTTTTTATTTTTTTTTTATACGAAAACAGCTTTAATTTTGTTCTTAAAAGTACTGCATGCATCAAAGAATATGTCCGAATCCATCAAACTTTGATTTTGTTTGAATAACTCGCACATTTTTCTAATTAGATGCCTGATGATTTTCATATTGTAATAATTTATTAGAGTTTTCTGTTGGAAGAGGATCGTTTGACATTAGCTATTCCCAAGGTTCCATTATTAACCTTAACATAACCAACCGCTAAGCAAGTGGATAAAGATTTTCGGTGAGCTCAGTTGATGAACATATCTATAAAAAAAAATATAATAGGACGACCGCATCCAACGAAGTCACAGGTAAAAAATATCCAGGAAATCAAATGGCAGATTCCAAAATTGTAGGGTTTGGCTATAATAAGATGGGTGGGTCACATACATAATGCGACTAAGCTAGAAAATATTCTAGTTATTGACAAAACTATGTAATCAGCACAATGTTAACAGACCACACAGGGACTATGATGTCAGAAACCCGTGAAATGAAGATATAAAGTCGGATATTTAAAAAAAAAAATTGTATAATGTTAATTACACACAATGGGAACTTGTACCCGTTAAACCACTGCAAGTACATTGTCAGCAGCAGTTCAGTTCAACAATATTATATAATATTGTTGAACTGTACTGTAAGAATATCAATGTTATAAAAATATCAGTACTATAAAAATATCAATATAATAAAAAAACGAATATTATAGAAATATTGGTATTATAAAAATATCTATCTTATAAAAATAACAGTATTATAAAAATATGAATATTATAAAAATATTTAAATATCAGCAAGTATTAAATAAATTGAGAAATAAAAAAAAATTAAAATAACAGCATTACAGTTTTAAATATCCTAAATTCTATAGACAAATCGATTAAACGAACGGAAAGTGATTTATCAAGTCAGTGTTCCCAATGTCACAAAAAGTAGTATTTAAAATACAAAATGGACCTTTACCCACGAACACAGCATTTATAAAAACATCATAAGTACACGAACACTACACAAGACAACATAATAAATGTTCACGAATATAGTGAAGACTGAGAGTAGTAAAAGAAACATAGACCATGAGCGTGTATATATGTACAATCTCCTTCCCGATAGCCTGAAAACGGAGAATCGAGTAAGAACATTTAAAAAAAACTCTTCAATCTTAAAATAAATTAGCAAAATAACAATGTATATTGTAAAAGAATAATAAATAAGATAGCTATTTATATTGTAACAAGGGGGAAAAGATGGACTCGACAACATCCATGTTGGTCGCCAGTGTAACAAGGGGGAGAAGAAGGATCCCCACGTTATAGCTCCAGTGTAACAAGGGGAAGGACATGTTGGATGCTGGTGAAAAGAAGGCAGTTCAACTCACTTCGAGGCCAGAAGCAGGGCTGATCTCAGGTTCCACCGTGGTTAGCTCAGCTGGTAAGGCATCTCATCTCCTATCTCAAAGTCGAAGGCCGGCCGCAGCCTTATATCGGTGTATATCCTTATATTTAAATAATATAATGTAATATTAAGTAATATGATATATTATATAAGTACTAAAATATGTTAAGCATATTATGAATGTATGTATTTTATTAAGTTAAGAAAGTGAAATAATTTTATATTTCTTTTAACTTGATAAATATTTAAAAAATTACCACCCAAAAAATAATTAAAACACAATTTAACGGAATCGTCCGTTCGTAAATCAGACTCAGGTCGAAAAAATCCCGCAATCAATTGGGTACCTCAATTTATACCCACGTACCAAGTTTCAGCTCGATTAAATCTATTTTAATTTGATTCACTAAAGTCGCACAAATCATTACCTAAAACGTTTTTATCACAAAACTACTGTACGGTACTGAATGGGACTACTTGCTGTAACATAGCCCAAGCAAGCGTTGTAATATATAACATTATTTGTGTAATTAACCAGTAATCCGTACATCATTTGTACGACTTTTGCTATTATTGAGCTATATCAAATCGCAGGAATATTTCTGTCCAGAAAAAAAGATCTTTCTAAAGCGAATTTGTTATGAAAACGAGAACGCAGTTAAATTTATGCCATTAAACCATGTTCCTTTACATTAAATATAACAATTCCTTCCTTGTTCCGAGATGTTTTATTTAGTTTCATGGACGCATTACAGATACAGTGTGAATGAAACATAAAAAAAACATCGATGTCTAAGAATTTATAATATTTAAACTTCTTTAAACAGATACAAAAATTCTGTAAAAAACTGGATAAAAAGTCATCAACCTTTTACTGCTATAATTGTACATGTTCCCCATTTTCTTTTTTTAATTTTCTTTTTCTTATTTAACTTAAAAATTTTATTTAACTTATCTACAACATACATGTATTTATACAAATATGTTTTTTTTCTCACAACAACCAAAAATATTAAAATAAACCAGCAAAGTTTTAATATTTCATTTTCTTTTACAATATTAATGAGTATTATGCAGTAATTATTTTAAAGTAAAAACTCGCTTAATTTGTAAAAATGAAAAAATATAGATATAATTAATATATATGTATACGAGTAAATTTATACATAACAAATATAACAAAATTATTCCATGAAAGCGACTCAATTTTTTTACTGCCACTAACTATTTCAAGTGTTCCCAAGCACTGGCCTTTCCGATGTTGGATTTTTTTGCTATATATGCAATATACATTAATTCATATGCGTGTATTAAAATATATTTGTACTTGAATATAAAAAAAAACAATATCTATAACTTTTATACCTATGTTTATATCAAAAAATTAATTAATAAATAAAAATAAAAAATGTATGTATATATTGTATTATGAACGAAATATACATAATAATTTCTTCAAAATATTGGTATTCACTTTGTGGCGTCATTATTAATAAATTAATTAAAAATTCGTTTTTATTCACCACTTTATTAATATACACATATCTACATGTTTCGAAAGCGACGCTTTCTTCATCAGGAATATATAGAATACTAAAAAATAATAATGTCAAGTATAGACAAATGATAAACGTAGAACATAACAGTGTAAGAATAGACAAATTATAAACATTAACAAAAGTTGATTAAAGTGGGTAAACAATTAATAAAAATTTTTAATGAAAAATTATTATGAAGCATTGAATTACAAATTTATATTAGAAATTTAAAAATTATTTATTTTTTATTTTTAATATTAATACGAAAATAAATTAAAGAGATATTTAACAAAAAAAAATATTATTAATTATATTTAATTCACTATTAACGCTTTTTATGATTTCTAAAATTTCTAATTTGTTTAATTGTAAACCGGTTGTATTTGTATGTAAAATTTTATTTAACCCTTTATTTATATATCAAAAGAATGATTGGTTCCTAAAATATGATCTGTAAATTCAGAATAATTGTTATTGAAGAAAGGATCGCTTTCGAAACATGTAGATATCTGTGTATATTAATAAAGCGGTGAATACAAAGTAATTTTAAATTAATTTATTAAATATATTTGAATTTTCGGACAAGACCGAGTCATCACATCAAATAACTAAATTGAATGATTCAAAAAAGAATTCGTATATTCTGTTCCACTGGTTAACGGCCAGGCCATTAGCTTAACCCTTGCGTAATTTTGGAGATAAATAATCACTATAATGATCCACGCTCGGGCGATTTCTAGTTCTGTTCCAACAAGTAATTTAGCCAATGATTTAATTTCTACTATGGATCGAAGATTTCGTTTCTAAGTAAAACAGATAATAATCACAGGTATTATTCCAATGGCAATATCATAAAAAATGTTGTCCAACATAATGTCATCATTGCGGTACCTACTTATCAAGTTTTTTTCAGTGGAAAGGTTATTTTTAATGGTTGATTATGTATAGAGATCAGTTTACAAATTGGAAAAAACATCACAACTCTACCAATTACGCATGGTGTTCTCCAAGGAAGCGTAGCAGGACCAATACTATTTCTCATTTATATAAATGATCTTATGAATCTTCCCATCAAAGGGGACATAATTATGTATATCATATTTGCATCATATTTGGAGAAGACACTTTTATTATTTTTCATGAACAAGATTGAACAAATGCATTCAAAAAAGCAGAGCATAGCTCGACTGTATTTCAAAACCGGTTAAAGTTAAACTAACTTAGATTAAATGTGAGTAAAACAAAATATCTACCATTCTCGATAAACAAAAAAGGCCAACCAATGAATGATCACACACTTAAATTACATGAATAACAAAACAATTTACCTCATTATATTTGCCCGCGTATAACCAAAGCAAAAAATATTAAATATCTTGGAATCTTAATTGATCAACCCCGCTGGGATTTACACATCAACGGAACATCAAAAAAGCTAAAGAAACTCATTTTCTTCTAAAAAAAATTACGTAATATCTTGTAATCCAAGGATCCAAATAGAGTCAATTATGCTTTATTTGGAATATTTTTACTAAGAATATATAGAATACTATATATTCTTAGTAAAGATATATTCTAATACTATATATTTTTAGTATAGAATACTATATATTCCTTTGTATTCTATATATTCCTGATGAATAAAGCATCACTTTCGAAACATGTAGATATGTGTATATTGATAAAGTGGTGAATACAAAGTAATTTTTAATTCATTTATGAAACCGGTAGCAAATTAATAAAATTAAATAACAAATGTATTGTAAAATAAAGTAAAATGGAGCACAAAATAAACAAAATGTTAAAAATATTCATTATGTGATGCTAATCTCATTCAAATTAATATCAAAATATTTTTATCGTATTTAAATATCTGTGGCAAGAACGCCGTCTTAATAAATTAATTCAAATGATATTTACATACTCTATTTTTAATAGACTTAAGCGTTTCGGACAGATGTTTGCATTAGTTGGGCTCATCAAGCGGGTTAGAGGGGTTCTATCTGGGAATTATCGCGTTCAACCCTTTCGGTGTCTTATAAACACAAGGAAGGGAATGGTGAAGATGTAGCGGCCCCTTAGCCCCTTATTTGATTAAGATTAAAAATAAACAAAATGACTGATAATCTAGTCCTTGCCAACACGCTGCATTATTATTTATGTGATTCCGAATTGCTTTCAAAATATTGTATTGGGGTTAATTGGTAGGTGGAATTATATATTTTTGTCCGAGGAAGTACCCCGTCATTCTGTATTTTGGACTGCAGTAGAGAGATAATAACAATTTCTACTAAAGATGGTATTTATTTCGTGGCGTCATTATTAATAAATTGATAAAAATTACTTTGTGATTTATTAATATATATTTTTATGTCTTTTTATTTAATTTATAACAAAAATTTGTTATTCAATGTTTCATAATACATTTTATTAATATTTTTGATTAATTGCTTACCTACTTTAATCACTTTTTATTTTTGTTTGTGATTTGTCTTTTCTTACATTATTGGTTTCTATGTTTTTCATTTGTCTATACTTTACATAATTATTTTTTAGTGTTCTATATATCCTGATGAGGAAAGTTTTGCTTTCAAAAGATGTTGATATTTATATATTAAAAAAGTGGTGTTTGCATGGAAATTTTTATTAATTTATTAGATAATAACATATCTGAATTGTCAGTATTTGAAAACATTCGTAACTGCGTTTTGTCCATGATAACTAGATGGAATGGATATTTCCAATAATTTTCTTGAATTACTATATTTAAGGGGAGACCTTCATCCATCAGTAAAATAGATATGGGCGGATAACAATCACATATCTCATTTTTACATATCAATTATTTATTGAAGAACTATCGAACAAAGAAAAAATAACAAAAATTTATTATCATTACGTATTTCTTATACCTTCCATTTCCTTAGTGATTGGGCTTACATATAAGATTGCTATCAGCAAGTGCCGCTAGCACATAAAACACAGTATGCAATTCTATGAAATAAATTAAATAAAAGCCCTACTGTAGCGATAGGCAGCCCCCTCACTGGGTAGTAGTGGTGGGCAAAGCGGCTAGGTTTAGTGAGCCGGATCACTAAATCAGCTCTTCGTAGTGTATCGGTTCGGTGATCCGGCTCGATTGAACGACGGGTCGCGTCTCCCCGCACCATGCCCTCTCCCTCGCTCCCTTGGCCCTCCTAAAGACGTCCTTAAGACGTCTTTAAGACGTTCTTACATGATAATTTTTTCGTCCAGTTTTCATGTGGATTGTCTTTACAGAAAGCTGATTTAATGATCCGGCTCACTAAACCGAGCCGCTTCGCCCACCACTACTGGGTAGAGAAGATTATCTCAACATTTATGCACCTGTAACCACAGTTGACACGGGAAGAGGAAGAAATGTTCCCCGGCATTGTATGCAAAAAAATTACAATACGATATTCGATCAAAACACTAATTAAAAAAAAAATTTCGTCTTTGATAAGACTCTTTAACCAAACGCCTTTGTGAAAAATATTCAGTCTTTATATATTAAAAGGAATGTTTGTCTGTCTGTCTGTACTCGATTTTCTCGAAAATTATTAAACTGGTTTCGCTGAAAATGGACCAGTTTGTTCTTATTAGTACTGGAAATGTTTAGAGAGTGATTTGAATAAAATTCAATATGTAAAACTGTTGCTATAACATTATAAAATTAGTATGAAAAACATTTAGCCCGCCATGGTTAGCCCATAGATATACCACTCTGGTTAGCCGCATTTTACATATTCAAAGAAGGTTTGTTTGGGTTGAATATTTTCAAAATGGAAAACACAAGTAGGTACCTAATTTTAGTATACATTGCCAGAGAACATTTCTTCCTCTTCCTGTGTCAACTGTGGTTAGAGGTGCGTAAATGCGGAGATAATCTTTTCTACCCAGTGAGCGGGCTGCCGTGTGTGGGAGTTAAAATAAATATATAAGCGTACTTTATGGAGAACAAATACAAATCTTGAAATTGTTTTCTTGGGGATCGGAACGCAAATTTCTGAAATAAAACATTCATTACACGTTACACGCCACTGCCGGTAGAAAAACATCGATAATGTCTAAATCAAAAACGAAACTTGAAGCACGTCTTTTTTTAAAATATTTTCTCTAGCACTCTTGACTGACCTTTTATGTAATAAGCGCAGGCGCAACCCTTTATCAAATAAACCCACCGGATTCATCTGAAACAAAATACGTAATTATAGCCACAGGGTCCATTAGATAGGCTCACAAAATTATATAAGTCCTGGTTTAAAATGTTCTTTTTTTAAAAAACCTTTGTAATTTTTTTCCAATTATTTGTTTTCCATCGATTTTTATTAGTTTTTAAAAACATAATAGTAAACATTACCATAAGCAATAAAACAAACTTCAATATTAGAAAGCAGAAGGACTCACTCCTGACATCGATGCTATATATACCATAGATTTAGTTATGATTGTGCCAGTCTGACGATGCCCGTGATAGGGTGAAACCTGTCCAGTCGAAAATAAATAATTTAAAAAAAATCATTTTAAATTTGAATTCCATCATGAATTGACAGTTTCAAAATTATAAAAAAATCCTTCTGATTTAATTTGTCATTCCGTACCCGGATACTTACGGATATTGGAAATGAAAGGAGGAAATGTTTTCATTTTATTGTTGTATTTTTCATTTTATTTTTAAATAGCATAAATAAGCCTTTTAACGAAGAATTCTGTTTTGTAAAAAGGTACCTACCTCACTAGATAATAAATAGTTCTAAAAGTGACATTTTCCATCATGGTTAATCCGGCCGAAGAGGTGGGTCATTCCACTTATTTCACAAACTCGGTTCCAATTACGAGTTTAGCCACACGGACTCGATTCCTCGGACTCGGTCTTCATTCATTTCGGTCCGCACGGGTCCGCCATTTTGGAAGCAAAAGTTGCTCATATTGCACTATTGAATTTTTTTTTATTGTATAATATTAATTATATACAGTGGGAACTTATACCCGCTAAGCCACTGCAAGTAGCTTGTCAGCAGGAGTTTATTTCAACAATATAATATAATACAACAATAAATTACAATCATCATACAAATGTAGGGCAAAAATTATTATATTTAGGCGCATGCATCTTGTGAGAAAAATAAGTTGATTAATAATTTGCATCATAAGTTGAGAAAAAAAAAACTTAAAGAGAAAAAATAATGGTAAAAAGCATTACAGATTTGTTATTGAGATACTAGAGTCCAATCTTATAACACCGATTTAAATAATATTATAAAAATGTCAATATCATAAAAAATATCAAAATTATAAAAGTACCAATATTATAAAAGTATCAATATTATAAAAATATCAATATTATAAAAACATCAATACTTTTAAAAATATCAACATTATAAAAACATTCATATTACAAAAATATAACTATTACGTAAATATCAGAAATATCAAAGCATCTGTAAGTATTAAATAGATTAAGAAATAAAAATTTAAAAGATATATACATAAAACAGCAGTACAGGTTGGTTACAATGAGGATAGACTTAAATATAATAGTAACACCGTAACAGTAAGTACACCAGATATCTAGGAGCTATACAACCATGGAGACCGTCATATTTGTTACCATCAATACACAAGGTTACTAGGGACGCTTTTCGTATCTGACTCTAATCCAAAACCTTTGCAATTCCTTTAGTGTGAGTTCGGAACGAGTTAATCCGGATTTGCAAACTCGGAGTGAGTTCACTGCCTTCGGAATCGGATTCATTGGACTAGGCCAGCCGTAACGTCTCTCCTCGATGCCGCGCCTGGCGTGAATTGTCGAAAATATCAACATCTATGTAATATTTAATAATGTTTACTAACTAACTATAATTAAATTAAATAATAACGTAATTGGTAACATAGTTAATATTAAGTTTTTTTCTTGTTAAAACTATGCAAATATTAAAAATTATAATGAATATCATCCGCTTAATGGCAGCTGACAGCTGTCACCCGAAAGAACCAGAACCGTAGTTAAGCGAAAAAATTTTCAGCCAAATGAAAAGGATAAGGAATCTTCCTTAAAAATAACGGGACTTTCAGTCGGTTGGTCATTAAAATAAAGTTTTTGGTTCAGTTGCATTAAATAATCAGTAAAGATGTGTTTATCACATTTTTATACTATGTCTAAGTTCCGTCTCATTACAACTCATTCAATCTTCAAATATATCTCACAAACAGTTGAGATGTATATATAAGTGTTATTCACTGTCCTAATTACAGAATTCTTAAATTAGAAAATATTGTAAGGCAGAAGGTTGGAGAAGATGAAGTGATCAACTATTCAGACCTGATCACTAAACACAGCAATAGCAAATTGAAGTAACTCTTGTATTAAAAATTTTGGACCTTCTTCAGGGCAATATACTCAATGTATCATATACATGAAGCAGAAGAATTTCTCAGAAATGCATACTAAATATAATTAATATAAATCATTGCAAATATATCATAATGCTGGTGGTTACCCAATTACTGTAAATCCTGTTGTTAACCTTGATATTACAACTACCAAGGGAAAATCCTAGAATAAACTCATTATCGATCAGTATTCACCAACCTTTTATTATATAAATAATATAAAGTCATCTTTACAAACAACCGTAAACCATCTTAAAAATGATTTTTGAAACCAGATTGATGTATAAAGTAATATTATCAATAAATTCTATAATATTACATAAATCAAGTTTAGTAAAATCATTCTATAACAATACTGAAAAATATAATCTAAGTAAAATCATGGTTTGTTACCCCTGACACGCAAAATTGTATATGAACCATAGTTTAAGCATTAATTGTAACAGTCTGAAACCGGCAGCGGTCAAAAATGAAAGTGGAATAAAGTTAAAAAGTGTATGTTATTTAATCAATGAATGAAACAAATAAAAAATAAAATTTGTTAAAATGTACGTTTTATTTGATTTTGTGGAGTTCAGGGACAAATGAATATTTTCGATCATACTCTGAAGAAATTAATTTTAAACATTATACAATAGAATTATATCCGAAAAGGGGTTTGTAAATACAAGAATTTTAGATAAAATATTTTAAATAAAATATTTATTTTCAGTTATAATATTCTCCTGATGAAGGAAGGGTGCTTCCGAAACCGGTAGAGTTTTAATAAAATAAAAGTGGTCTACAACAAATTTATGTGTTTTTTATTGTACAAGAATTTTACATTATAAAGCATTTTTTTAGACCAGATACTATTTTTTTTTCTAGTCATAAATACGAAAAGTACTCGATTCAAAAAAAGGCCAAGTATTTAAGTAAATCATCTATAATACTTTTGGTGATCAAATTTTCAAACCAAAAACATATTTATTTATTTACATTGGGAACATTTGCATTTGCGAAACAGTAATTTAACATCATTGAGGTATATGTATATTGAAGTAGCATCATGTTTGCCTGGTCGATATTAATTCCTAACTAGACATATTGCCTGTTCTAAGGAATTAAATATCTGGTAGGTATCAAAACATCGAGTGTTACATTATTTTTAATTTATTTTTGAAGAAGAAATTGTAGTAGAAAAAAAAAGAAAATTAAGATATAGAAGAAAGAAAAAAAGAAATAAACGAAAATTATGTAAATTATTTTTAAAAAAAACATATAACAGTTAAGTAATATTTTTTAATAGGTTCTCGGACTTCGTTCTTCCCAGGTCAATGGGTCATTTGGTAATATTTTTGCAGAATTTACTTCGCATTGCATCGCCATTAACAAACGCCCATAATAGTAGATATATTGACATTCACCCAACGCGCAGACATAGGAGAAGAGGTATGGCTAAAGTTCAATTGTTGGTGTACCGGCACAGGCAGGTGTTTGTGTCGACTCTATCTCGTTGGAGCGAGCCAAATTACTTAGATGAGGATAATCGTTATTACCACTCTTCTATCATTCCCTTTTCCTTTTCATAATTTGTTTGGTTAGCATACCATTAAAGGGGTATTATAATAAGACTTCATTTCTTTTATAATGCTCGACCAAGTGGCTATAAAAACGTTATACTTCTTTTATTTCAGCTTGAGTTAAACACTCTCTTGCAGCTTTTAGTAAACATACGCATGCATTCATAGACAATTATTCCTACGGTGATCTACCGAAAAAAACAAATAGATTATAATATGGGCAAAGCACCAAATATAATTTTAATAATGATCATTATATCGTATCTTTGGGGTAGTTTCATAATACAGAGAAGTAGCTGAATCCCCGAGTTTCATCGTCAGCTCATAAAACTGAGTGATACGTAACTCAATCTTACCAATATTACTCAATAATAATCTTTTTTAAGTACTCAATTTTAAACGGATTTTTTCCCTCATACATAATTGATACAACGAGAAACTCATACATAATTGTTTTCTCTATAATATTTGTTTTTCTCTTCTATTCATAAGTACTAAACTATTATACTATGCCCAAATTATCTGGTATACGTAAACAATCACTTCGCCCTTTTTTTTCTCATCACTTTGAACATAACTATTATTCAATAATAATTATTATACTATACTCAAATTATCTGGTATACGCAATTGTTTTTTTCTTCACATCTCTTTATATTTACTTATTATACTTTTTTCTAGATACACTGTACTACCATAATATGTCAATACTACCTTTTTTCCTTCCATTTTTATATAATGGCACTTAATATGATCTAAACTTGTCAATTTGACTGTCCTCTTTTTTATTGTCTTTTTTTTAAAGAAAGACAAATATTCCCTGGTTACGAATAACCTGACAATATTTGAAAATCTTCTACTACCATTACAGTAAGCGGAAGATGTTGCTTGTGTCGTAATGGAGGACTTAGCCAGCCGAGGAATTGAACTCACGACGCCTGGGTGAGACTCAAATGTGATGCCAACTCAGCCACTGACCTAAAACGGGATTTGCTCCCAGTTGGGCAGTCAAAGTTTCCTTTCATTTTATTGTTTAATAATGAGTGTGTTTTAAATAAATAAAAGGTATGACGAATGGATTATTGTTAGAAAAAGTAGAAAGATTGGAGGGAAATTATAGTAGGATCCAGTTTTAGATAATGATGCTCTTAAGATAACCGCGCCCTCGAGGTGATTTTTCACAAAAACGGCGCTATACAAATCAGCCAATTATTATTATTATAAATGTTTATAATTAGTTTAATGTCCACGAATGTGGTATATTAGGATGGGGATCGGCAACCACAAATCATTTGAATCGATTGTCTAAAACCCTAAAGAGTATTATTAAAATCATCTTTAAAGCCTTCATAAGAACGCCAACAACGGAAATCTTCAAATCTTGCAGTTACAAACATCCAAAATATCTATGCTAAAAATGTTTTAATCAAACATTTGAAAAAAACCAAACGTAAAATACAAGTGATTTTATAAACCTAATCAAAACCTAGCTCTAAGAAATCAGAGAAGAGGAATTATCCAGCATTTTGAAAAGGACGTCGTAGGAGTTTAAAGCAGTTCATTCTTAAGACGATCCACCGGCTAAAATTACAACGAAATCACGCGCTCCTTATGCAGGAGCGCGATCTTATACAAGGTTGAGATTCCCGCTTAACATCGGCCCCACGTTTTGATTTACGCAAAAAAACCATCACCAAAATGCGTGTTTTATTTTATTCTGTATAGCTCAGACAAAATTTTTAAAATGTTTTACGTTCATATTCTAAAAAAAATAATTTACCAAAATGAACAATACGACAATATCGGAAAAGGGGTTCGTAAGTAGGAGAGTTTGGGCTTTAATCAGTTTTTTTAATGTCTGATGCTTTATTTTTTTCTAGGCTTATAAAAAGGCACACCAAAAAAATGCCCGGTTTAACGAAAGACAAAAGTGTGTTCTACTTGCAGTATTTAATTAATGTGAAGATGATATTTCTAGGCCATCAAATTTTCAAACCGAAAACACATGATTTTGCATTACTTCCTATTGCATCGCCTTAAATGAAACCTAGTCCGCCTCAGTAGAGGAACTAAATGTATTGAAACAATTTTTTTTTAATAATAGGTGATAAATCCGTAGTAGGCAATTAAATCTCTAGAAATTATCGACGCCTTGAATGAAATATAGACATCAACCCAACTAAAACATTAAACTCCAAGAACCGTGACCGATTCATAAAGGTGCAGCCTTACTAGCCAAGAGAAGAGAATTCCATAAATCTCTTTGACAGAACCTGTTATCGTCCTTATATTTATGCAAACATACTGCCGGACTACCTTTCTATGGGGCAAAAATTAAAATGTTTCCAAGTAGGTAGGCTCAACTGGAATATCTACACAAATGTATTGAAAGCGAGTTTCACTTTGAAGTTTATTGCTCACAACGGCTCATCGATGATTATTATAACTAACCACCAGAAATTATTTTTCTTATGCAACAAGTTTATGGTTATTTGTATAAGTAACGACAACAACATTGCTCTAACGACAAATGGTTTGCTTGTGCGAAAAATCCATTGAAAGCAGACCAACTAAAATGCACTCTGTTTTGTATAATAATAATAAAAGTTAATTTCTATAGCGCAGTTTTGTGAAGGTTCACCTCAAGTGCGCTTTACACTAACTAACCTAACCTAATATAATTGTAAAATAATAGATATACTACATAGTATATCTGTTACTATAGTATATATATAATTAAAACAGCGACTTAAAATATTCATGAGCAGCAGACTCACTTACATGCATAATTTAGAATACTATATAACAATTTATAATAAACTAGGGGTGTAAAAAAATCAAATGTAAAGCACAAAAATCAAAAGAGCAAGAAAATCCACACAAAATAACCTAAACTAATATAATTAGAAAATAACATCGTATTAACATTTTAATATAACAATGTAGATGCTAAAGGTGTAAATAATCAAATATAAAGTAGGTACAAATAACAACAGAACTAGAGAATATTATTTGACATTATATAGATGGTTTTTCAGTGGATACTAAGGGCATTGAATAACGAGGAGGAGAAAACCGCAGCTAAATAAGCTATGGAGGATCAAAAGAAAAAATGGGGTGAAATTTTATTTCTACGCACATGAAGTTATATTATATTGTACGTATCTAATAATGTCCGATTGAGGTATTTACACAACAATTATGAATTTACGTTTATAAAATTTCTAATTTTCCAAAGTGAACACATGAAAGAAAAGTGCAGCAACACAAAACAAATATTCCAGCTATGAAGCACGACTGTAGATCGTAGCGAAGTGAATATAAATGCTAAAGAACCCATGGAAGAAACAACCGGAGGCAGCGTGAGGCTCCTGTCTTATTAGAGGTCGGAACCCTCTAAAAAAATTGTTGATGAAATTACCAGCAGTACATAAATACAATACAAAAGAGGTTAGCAACCCCAAGAAAACCTTTTTTTACAGTAATTCCACACAGGAGGCCCTGAGGAAAATAATTTCCCTTAAGGCGTATATCATCTTTGAGGATGATGTGTGGAGAATCTTTTAGAGGATAGGAAGGAGTGAACTTGGGTCTCGAAGAGAGCCATGTTGTAGGATGGAGGAAACACAAAAGCCGGCAGATCATTCCACAGTCGATCTGTTGAACACAAGAATGAGTTGTAGAAGCCACCCGTTCTCATATGACAAATGTCAATTGTATTCAAATATTGGGCGCGGGTTTGGCGTGTTTCCCGACTATCACCGGTGCCGAAGGGATCAATGACGCTAGTTTCTCAGAGCATCTTCCGTTAAAATGCCGGTAGAACGAGGACAGCATTCCCACTTGACGAATGTGCTCCAAAGATTTCAGTCCGTTTGTTAAGATCTATCAAACGTACCGCCCGT
This sequence comes from Halesus radiatus, assembly GCA_022606495.2. NCBI lineage: Eukaryota > Metazoa > Arthropoda > Insecta > Trichoptera > Limnephilidae > Halesus > Halesus radiatus. The sequence continues at coordinate 30,776 of JAHDVE020002356.1, read as the reverse complement.
TTCTGAACAGAGTCAAGGGTCTTTTCTCAGATATTTTGGGGCTCCCGATCAGAGGTGGCTGCCAAATTCTACAGTGGGGCGCACTTGCAATTTGTACAGGGTCAGCAGTTGTGTACTATTAAAGTACCTGCGGACTCTGTAAAATACGCCCAGCTACTGAGAACCTAACTTTACTTGAGCCGGTAACTAAAGGGTATACCGAACATGTTATTGGAGGCCTAGTTGGGAAGATTGATTCCATTAAAGGAGACTAGGTTGTCATTTCGATCCCTTTATATAACAAATGTTCACGCTTTTCTTCTGCCACCAAATTGCTCTGCATTCCGTTTGCCTTATTTGTTCTTGTCGCCAAAGTCTGTAATATTTTGAAAGCGCCAATACGGAGACACTGTTCAGGGTATCGCGCGGCTTACTGCCATAAATCTGGATGAATCTCAGCTACCGGCGATCTCGCACAAAATACGCTATACGAGGTGATTTGGTACTTGTAACCGCTTCTTGTTAAACCAATAATAATTCTTTCATGCAAAGGAATCCTGGTAACCTGTGCAAGCGGAATTATTTGTCAACTTGTAAGCTGGAAAAATTGGTTGTAAAGAAGTGCGAAGCAGAATGGATAACGATGTTTTATGTTAAAATTACACAAGAATTATTACCCTTTACGAGTTCTTACATAAAGCTGCTATAACGCATAAAATGATAATATTTTACTTTACAGGAACGAAACACAATATTTCGATGCGTTGCTTTAAACTATTGTGAATAATTGACAATGGGATCATAGATCAGTGGCATTCTGGTCTGGGAAAGAAAACCAGAAGTCCTCACGACTTGCAGACTTTGGAAGGGTGAGCCACAGGTAATTATACAATTTAATTATTTATTTGTAAGAAACAACCTTTTTATACAAATTTATATACAAAGGAAGTTTAATAAAAGGTAAGCCAACAAAGTTTCTTGTACTAACAGTGGTTAAGTATTGATGTTTTATTAGAAAAACAAAATCAGAAGAATGGAGGGAGAGGAAGAGGAAGATAGGATCGGGACAGGAGATGATCTCGATACATTTTATACTCGTGAATCAATTTGTAGTCATACATTTTACTTCGGTTTGATATTTTGAAAGGGTGAAATGAAGAATGTTGATATCATGAAATTGTGCATTATATTGCGCACAATTACGGGGAATTGGAGAATTTATCCTAAGATTGGTCCTGCATGAGGGCAAAGAAAAAAATCGCTTTGTCGGGTTGGTCTTGATGGTATGTGAATGCTTATAAAGTTAATGAGCTCTGGCGAGTCCAGACTATTATTCACAATTTTAAATAACAAGATTTCATGTAATATTAAGCGTCCCGTTTGAAGCATGGTTAAGTTATGGTATTTTAAGGATTCAGCATTATTTTCAAAGTGTCAATTAAATATATAATTTATAAGCTTAAAGAATTTGCGTTGAATGCTGGAATCTGGAATCTGGAATATGGAATTTGGAATCTGGAATAATATGAGAAGGGTCTTCAACCAAAGTGTGAGAAAACACAACACAAGTTTGAAACAAATATTTTCATGTTAATTTATAAAAAAAGCTACTCGTAAAGAACGAAGATAATGAGTGCACTTAGATATCTTCAAATTTTTATGACGGAACAAGTTTTTTCGGGACACGATAATGAACGTTAAAACTTATAATAAATTAAATGATTATTATAACAATCAAATATTCAACTGACTAAATATTTTTATTCTCTCTCATTCGGTACCCCTTTATCTATGCAAATGACTTCACATCTGAATAAATTATCCTAAATTCGAATGCAGCACAGTAATAATTATAATCTTTTCGTATTCTATTTAGATTCCCAATTACACGGACATCAAAAGGGAGAATAAAGTTGAGCAACCTGCCGAGGAATATAAAGACAGGAATTGAAGGGTTATCTTAGGGAAGTGTGCCTCGGCTAGTCGGGTGAGGCCGGCCAGTGACCGGTGTCCACTGTGTATGATTCTGTTCAACCCTTCCGTCATTAAATTCTTATCTTTAGCCCCAATTTGTTAGTTGATTAAATGCCACGAGACAAAAGGGGCATATCCAACTTTATCCCACGCAATGTTTCATTTTTTTTTATTTCTTCTGGATATGCATACAAAGTTTATGTATTTATATCCAATTCGCATAATAACGCATTGATAACCCGACTTGCATATTGGAATTGATAATTGAAATAAATTAATGAAAATATTACAAATTTTAAGATTCAATCAAAGATGTGAGTTAAAAATAGCAAGCAAATGTGCAGTACTTTTATAACCCTAAACTAAATACGCTGTCCGGGTTGATCGCGTTGTCGCTTGTCAACACCAGTGCTTGCCACGGTCTCTAGGGAGGCAGTCGTGTCCGGCGGGTAAGAACTCGTATACAATTTTTTGAGATATTGCGAATCTACTCGTCATTTCGACGAATGGTTAGAAAAATATGGTGAACATGAAATTGATTTTTACGTGACGCTTTTTAAATTTTATTTTTACAGTTTTTTGAGTAATTTTAGATCGCCAAGTAGGAAAAGCTATTGTGAAATATTTTTTTTCATTTAAGTATGCTGTCACTTATCATCTCAAAAAAACTAGTGCCTTACTAAAAATTATTAAAAAATGTATGAATTTTCAAATAAAAATAAATAAATTCATTTATTTATCATGTAACCTCTGCGTCATATTTATAAAAAGAATAAAAACAATAAATTAAACGAAAACATATGTCTTAAAGTAAAAAAAGATCCACCCCAAAAATCGTTCACCGAATTGACGAATGGTTAGGTTTAATGGGGTTCGTACGGACGTTGGGTGTCTATAGGTTAAACATAAATTCAACACAGGAGGCCCCGAAGAAAATAAATTCTTTCAGGCATGGAGAGTTTTTTCAGGGAAATGAAGGATAGGAAGTTCTGGAAAGGAAAAAAAGGTATCAATGTATCTAGGATTGATGGATGTATTAATTCATCCATCCCACTGGTGTGCAAGGTGATGGGTCGAGACATTCTGGCTGGAGAGGGCAAGGAGTCTCCCTCAACTGCTCACTCCCGATCTGGACCTCCACGCCGCCAAAATCTGGACAAACCTCATTCATGAACCTAGGGTTCCCTGCCAAGTCATCAAAATTTGCGAACTACTTAGGGTGACCTAGATCTACTTAGGTATGGCAAAGGTGTTGGTTATACAATTAATGGTTCCTGAGGTCTGAGCAACGATGCCTAACCTAACCTAATATTAACATTATTAGTTACCTTTTTCTGTGGTTCTCCATGTTTTAATTTGTAATTTATATTCGCTTTACAATGAATATCATGAAATATTAATTAGAAGATATTCAAAGTAAATAAATAAGAAATTAAAACACAGAAAGCCACAATAAAGTAAAATGTATGTAAATTAGCATATAAGAACTAAATATAATATGTTTTGCTACTTACAATTTTAATCTTCCATGGTATCATAGATTTCGTGATATTTGTAGAAGAATTTGGATGTTAGTGTGGAGGGCCTATGAAATAGAAAAAAAGTAAGAATATTATATTTTAATATAAAAATAAAAAAAACAAATAAAAGAGTTTTTAGTTGAAGAGTGCGTGTCTTTCTTCAGAGTTATGTAAATGTTTGATAAATTAAATAAAATTAAACCTATTAAAAATCAATTAAGGGCCGTACTTTTTTCCAAAGTGCCCATTGAATTTAATATCACCCGTTAGTGACCGTAACTGATACGCCTAGTATTTTGACTGTCCGTCATAGCCGCTCTCTGATCTAGTCTATCGCTAATTACTTCCTCCGCCTCTGCCTCTGCCTCTGCCTCCCGCGAACATCTGCCCAGTAACACACGGCACTTAGTTCATTCCCTTCCCTTTATCTTCATCTATTATTTATTATTTAATGTAGTGTAATAGTTAAGAAGAATCCCACCTGTCCCATTATAATTATTATTGTCCAAGACGCTCGTGACGGATAAAGACACGCTTTGTTCTATGGAAGACTGATTGATGGAGGACATAATGCAGATTTAATGAATCGTGCTCATCAGAAAGGCGCTAGTGTGGAATACATAATCATGAAACAACGCATTACAAGAGTTGTCCATTATTATCATAGATCGGCCAAAATTTGGCAAAACACGAAACAATAAGGTTTATTTAATGTTTTTTTTTTTGTAATAAGGAACTCCAGTGAAAAATATTATGGATATAAAAGCATATATTCATATAGATCAGCAAACAAAGATTCTTAATAGATAACTTTTATTATTTATGATTATACGTAGAATTTATAAATTGTTATTTTAAAGTGAAAAAATAATCATCTCGTTGAAACACTTTGTTATGTTGGTACCATTGTATATGGAACATCTGACGTCACGTGTGTATTCTATTTTTGAATTAGTATGGAAATTATTATTTTTCGATTTTGTTACGTAATTTTTTTTTTAATTTTTGGCGAAATTTAATCGTAATTTGAATGATTTCAAGCTCTTTAATTGTTGCTCAATATAAAAAAAAATTAAAAAACTTATTAATGATGTAAATTAGAGTATTCATGAGCAAACCAATTATGAATACGAATATTATGATAATGTTATTGCTCAATGCTATTATTATTCTTTGAGTTAAAGTATCTAAAAAAGGTATGTAATATCATTACTTATGTTTAGTTATGGTTTACTACGAATAGAATATAAAATTATGTACGGTAAAGCTCATCCTTGTTTTGGCATTTGACATTCTAACCTCAAAACTGTTCTGGCGGACGTCGTCAGGGCAAAGTATATACTCGTACTAAACAATATTACAAAATTATGGCAAAACATAAATGATAAGTGTCATAGTGGGGGTGCTGGCGTGACTTGGGATTAGTAAAGAGTGGGGGAAGAGATAGATATTGAAGGAGGGGTGAAAGGAAACGTATTTAAAATGGGGCTGTAGGATAGGTTTTTTTGATTGTTAATAATAGACTCATAATTATTAAGGGATTTCTTAATTTCCAAGGCCTCTAAATTATCTAATCGTTTACCTTTACTATTATTGTGAAGAATATTGATTCCCGTATTAAATTTTGAAAACTATTATTGATTGAAATAATATGATTAGCATATTCGGATTTTTTTTTGATATCTTACAATTATCCACTTTGATTCTAATGCCGAAATTGCGGCTTGTTTTTCCAATATAAAATGAAGAACAGTCGTTACATTTTAGTCTATATTTACCGGAGTGAGTCAATTTCTGGTCTTTATCTTTAGTGTTCATCAAAAATTTCCAAGATTATTCCTTCTACGAGTATAAAGAGCCGGTTTTATATTCGAAGGGAGATTTTTGGAGCATTGAACTGAAAAATTAATATTGCCTAAAATTTTTCGCCATTGTTTAATGACATTATAATTATTTCTATTGTATAAATACTTATCTTCTTGGAGTTTTTTATTTGAGATTTCATCAATTAAAATTGGTTCAAATCCGTTATTTACAGCTATTTGTTTTATTATTGCACGTTCAGAGAGAAAATTATTATTATTAGACATTGAGACGTTAACTCGGCGATGTATCATGGGTTGAAAAATAAATGTGGTTAAAACAATGTTTGATTGTTTCATTTGATTAATTTTTATTTGCTTAATTTGTGTCATTTCACAATTGACTCATCAAAAATAATATATAGTATATTAGAGGTACGATCCTCAGGGGTTGATACTTTAAGTATCACCCTGGTGAAAGATCACCATTCAGAAACGAAACTTTGTTTGAAATGGCTTGAGCCGTGTATGGTGACCAGATCTAAATAGCCAGGTAATTCCCCACCTTCCTCCTTCCCATATCCTTCCCCCTGTCAACAACCTTCGGCCTCACAACATACCCTAATTGGGCATGCTATAGTCTCTCTGGCTCCGAACGGTTGCGAGCAGTTGGGACTTTTGTACGGTACTTAAAGTTTAAAGCGCCACAAGAGTTTTCTTCTGCGGAAAATGGTATAGGTCAAACAAAAGTTCTATGCAAGAGCAACCTTTAAAATATCTTTAGCATCTTGAGAATCTCGGATTCACCCTTTTGAAACTGGCGGCCTCTCCTGCTGAGAAAAATAGAACAAACCCTCAGAAAAAAATTGTTGTTACCAACGAAGCGAGTCATGGCAGAAGAAAATTTGTTTAATATTTAAAAAAAAATAGCGATTCAAGAATAGAATTATGTCTACTAGGAAAACGAATAAAATTACATTTGTAAGCATAGCAGAAGTACAATTATTACAGTGATTGTAAGGCGTATTTTTTAAGTATGTTCTTTCATGGGTAGAGTTAGATTATGCGCCTGAAAATTGCTGTGTCCCGCGACAACAAGACAATAAAGAAATCCAGTGAAAATTATTATGGCCAAAATATACATATAACATATATATATATTTATGGATCAACAAACGCCGATTCAACATACCGATCCCTTGGAATAATAAGGTTCTATCTGCCACAGCAATTTCATATGAAAATGTTCTCTAAGGAGAATAACTTTAGGCTCATTATGACATAACATTGCCGTGTCAGATAAAACCTTATTATTCCATGGGGTCGACAAGTAAAATTTACAAATCGATATTTAAAAGTTAACAACATCTCAGAACGCCCTATTTCATCGGTGTCATTAGATTGACGTCACGCGGCTGATCACACGTAAAATATGTCTGTGTAAATTAATTTCGTGTGATCGTGTGACGGTTAATTGACGTCACGCACCCACGGGTTTAAAAAACCTAACTTTAAAAAATAAATTTATCTATGGAAACGGACTTAAATAAATACTGGTATTTTCCTTAGAACTTCAACAATGATTAAAAGAATGGACTGGAGTTCCTTATGTCTTGTACTTGAAATACGTCTAATAATATAACATATTAAGAAAAATAATGGAACATTTCGTTACTACCCTTATAATGTAGATAAAAAATCCACGAGCAAAGATTTTTCATTTCATACGAGTCTTGTAGAATAAAATTCAAATTAATCTAATATATTCCAAAGCGTTCCATCATAATCTATCAACCTCTCTCCCCCCAGTTTCCTGAGATAATACGCCGCATTAGGATGACGTATAACCCGGTATTTGTCAGGAATCTCCCTCATATTGACTTATTTAGTACCTGCCTCACGTGATTTCATCCCGTATGAAGAATCTCACCCGTCATATATCATGTACTCGTATATGCGCAGGGGACACGTTTCCCATAATAAATTTAATAATAATAATGTTTTATTATCTTCTTTTTTATAACAAAATAACTAATAATAATACACTCATTGGAATTTCCCGTACTGAGGATTTCATTTTGAAAATATGAAATGCATTTTATTAAATTGATGTGCTCCATGAAAAAAATTAAATAATTGTACGGTGAGGTGTTTTAAGTGCAGTTGAGTGGCTTCGGTGTTAGTCTGTATTTGGTGTTAATATGTTTTCTATTTCGGACCTCCCTATGTAACGTATCAAGTGTTTTATTTGATTTTTAAATTTATTATGGCTGTTGAGATTTTTGAAGGATAGTGGGAATTTGTTGTAGAGTTTAGTACTATGGTATAATAAGATTTTTGTCCAAATGTTCGGTTTGTGGTTCTTTGTTGTATGTGGTTTTTACTGTGAGATCCAGTGTTTCTAATACGTGTAATCGTTCTTATTTTTTTTTTCGTATTTATGAATCTAAAGTAGTATTATTTTAGAGTAAAATTGTTTAATTAACATAATATTGTGTTTGGTGAAGATTTCGTCAGTGCTAGTTCTTACAGGGACTTAAAGTATAATTTTCATGGTTTTATTTATTTTTTTTACTTTTTATTATCAGAGCTCTGATTAATCGTTAGCACTGACCGATAATACCACATTCTAATAGTGATCGGCATAGAGCCATGTAGATCTTGAACAAATCTTTTGTACTGAGGACATTACTGATTGTTTTTAAAAAACTAAGTCAATTTTTTAATTTTGTAATTTAAGTAAGTAATGTGGTCAGTCCACTTGAAATTGCGATAATTTTTTAAGTCTAGATACGTTATGTGATTAACATTTTCCAATGATAGACAATTACATTTACCATTTAAATGTGGTAACTTATGAATTTTCAAGTTAAGGTTTGTTTCTGAATTGTTTAGTATTGTTTATTTTAAACTCACACTTAATGCTAATAATTTGGTTTTATTAGCATTAAGTGTGAGTGAGTGATAATCTAGCCATGTTTTGATTCTGTTTAGAGTGACTTCCACTTTCTTGAATGTTTCTGATCAATTTTTCCCAATTAATGAAATAACTGTTTCATCTGCAAAACTCATGATTTCGTCTGCAAATTCTATGTGACATAGGTCAATTGTGTAAATTAAGAACAGGATTAGGGACCCAGAATACTTCCTTAATATTGAAGTGAAGTAATAAATCTCAAATTTCAGTTATGTGCAGTCTGGCATTTTAACGTGGACAATAATTGAAGGTGTTGCGGTCATTTAAAGGTTTTAATGGCAACACAAAAATGGCTCATAGGAAAACGATAGTAAATTTAAAAAAGCAGAATGGTAGAGGTGTATATTTTTTACTTTAACCAAATGATGTTCATAAATTAATGGTGCTTTCTGAAAGGAGATGATTCTACATCACATTTTAAGACAATTTTGTGTAAAAACTTTTTTTTATTATTAAACGCTTTGCAGAAAATACAATAAGGAACTCCAACGGCCTCCATGGTCGAGGGGTAAGGCTCTCGACTACGAATCCGAAGGTCGCGGGTTCAAATACCGGCGTGCGCAAGTAATTTTTATTTAAATAATTTGTGTTGTTTCACAATTAATTCACTTAAAAATAATATATAGTATATTTGCGCACGTTCCAGAGTGGAAGATACTTTCAGAATCGCCCTGGTGAAAGACCACCATTCAGAAATGAAACGTTGCTTGAAATGGCTTTTAGCCGTGTTTGATGACCAGATCTGAATAGCCAGGTATTTACCCTTTTCCCCACCTTCCTATCCCCCTTCTCCTTCCCCTCCCCAATACCTTCAGCCTCACTACATTCCCCAATTGGGAATGCCATAGTCTCACTAGCTCCAGACGGTTGGGAGCAGCTTGGGACTCTTGATGTTGCCAAATAATATTAGGCCCCTAACCTCCTAGGCCCAAGAGAGGTCAATAAAAGTGGTCTCTTCAAGAGATAATTTCGAAATTTAAAAGGATTTATCACTTTCATCCGAGGTAAGATATAAATGATATTTATTACTGCACTAAGCCACGCCAACAAGACACTTCTGTCTATATTGATTTGAGATGAATTAATGTTTTTTTATCGAAATAACAATAAAGGTGAACAGAATATCAAAAAAAAAATTACAATAAATAATTTGATTTCGCATCAGTGACGTTCAAGCCTGATATTTTACCCTCAAATTCCAATCCACGGAGTTCAAATTCGATTCTTCAATTGATCATAAAAATCATCCATCAATTCACCATTCAACTCTGCTGGGGGCAGCTACCGATTCTCCGATCATTGTGTGATCTGAAATTAAAATGTAGTAAATGCGAACGTCATCGATTCTCAATCGTTCCGAAAGGATATTCTAGAGTTTCCTTCTTCCGTGACAAATGCCGTGGGTTCCACAAATCTTTTAATCGTTTGATCATTTGATCGGTTTCCAATAACAGGGGTGTTCAAATGTCCATTAAATTAAACTGCAATTATATCGAAGAAATAGAATAAGTAATTTATTTGGAACAAAAAGCTTTCAAGAGTTTTCCAATCACTTAATTAAATAATAAAGCAATTTTCAAGTTCTTACGAAACGTCAAAGTATTGTCACCATAAAGTGGATGTGTCTACTTCCTGAGACATTGTGCAATAAATTACAAATATGCAGCGGAATATTTACATTATAAAGTGGTCGGTACGACTCAATATCCTGAAAACTCATAATGGATGTACAAAAAAAAAACAAATTACCTACTGGAACCAACGCTGATATGCGTTTTTTAATGTTCTTTCACACCAGTGACAACATTTCGAAGAATTACTGCAAAATCTAAGATTAAATTGAGCCGGCCGAATTAAATAAATATAGATGTTCATTAATGTATTTAGCGAAGATAAATTATGATATAGGATTTGCTAGAAAAATGTACATATTTGTGATATGATAGGGGAGGGGAGCAGAGCATACATTTATATTGTTTGGCATAGTTAAAATTTTGGTTAACCCTAAAATGGAAGCTAAGAGTCAAATTTATTGTGTCCAATTTTAAATTAATTTTTCAATGTGTCGACCCATCGTGCCAGGTTTCTTTAAGATATGCTTTTCTTGAGTTCTTTCCTCAGCAATGCATTTGTCTTCGTAGTAGCAGGATGAACCTTTTCCTGAACGTAGTTGAGTCAAATTTTTATTTACTCTTCACTTCCCAGACACGGTAAACGAGTAAATTATGCTTTAATTTATCAATTTGTGCAATAAATTCGTTTATTCCGAGTGATTGTAATATTCATTGCAAGTGCCGCTAGCACATAAAACACAGCTTACGATTCTTTGAAACAAAAATAAATAAAATCCCTACAGTAGAAATGGGCAGCCCGCTCACTGGGTAGAGAAGATTATCTCCAGATTTATGCATCTCTAACCACAGTTGATATAGGAAGAGAAATTTTCCCTGGTACTGTAAACCAAAATTTCACAATACTATGTATATACCCTAAACAACAAAGAGAGGAGAAAAACAAATAATTTAAAATGAAAGTAAAATGTACTTCTCACTTCCATTAATGGGCTCTGGAACATCACTGCCATTCTAGGGTTAAATCATAGACATTGCAAAACTTATATTATAATTTGGTCGTTAGTATGGAGAGGGTTAAGTAGTTTTTTTTTTTAAATTATTATTTAAGTCTATTCTTTGCCCTATTATGGTGAAGATTTAATAAAGCATTATCATGATATCTTTTTAAAAAAAAAAACTATTCCCAAAAAGCGAAAATCGCTTTAGTAACAGAATAAATAACGTACTTGAACTACCTTTGTATAAAACAAGGCATGAGCAGAGACATGCTTTTTTATTGCTCCTAAAATTTATAATTTACTATCTGTCCAAACATATTGTCTTTAAACACATACAAACATGTTATAAAAACTGTATTAAAACCAAAGATATTAACCTTTTCCTTCTATAATTGTATGTTTTCTCAATATTTTTTTTTTCTAATTTAACATATATATTTTTTATTTAATTTCCTTCCAAATCCACATATTATTACAAATATGGCATTTTCTCTCAAAAAAAAAATTATTGTATTTTTTTTCAGGTTTTCTTTTACAATCTTATTGATATTATAAAGTTATTTTGAAGTGGAAACTCGATTAATTTGTGAACTTGCAAAGATGTAGATAGGGAATATAGATGTGTATATGTGTATTTGAGTGAATGTAAAAAACAGGTATCGAAATAAAATAAAAATTGATTCATTGAAAAGGGAAACTTTTTTTTTTTTTTTACTGCCACTAACTGACCGGGTATACCCACGCACTGGCCTTGCCTATATTTAATTTTTTGATATATATACAGTACACGAAGATTTATGTATATTTGTTCAGATGTATATAATTGAATATTAAAAAAAAATAGTGTATGTAAAAAAAATGTTTATTACCTTGTTTGTGTGAATTTATGTATCAAAAAATTAATTAATAAATTTTAAAAATATTTGCCAATTAATTTAATATCCTTTAAATAGGGAATTTTACAAGATGGTGAAGATTTTACACTGATGTGATTTATTTCCTGCTTAACGCTTTATGTGACGACAAAAAGATAGAGATGGCAGAACAAATATCTGTTTTCAAATTATGTAGTTCTAATTCCCTGGCAAAGATAATCGCACTTTTCATAATGCGAGCTGAGTAAGGGCAGGCAAGCCAGGACCGGCAATGGATAACTCGGTACATTGTGCTCAGGCCCCAGTCCCGGGCCAAGTGCCGCGGGCCGAACGAATGTATTGATGGGCCAAGGACAGAAAGGCCCAACAGGGGACGGGCGCGCAGCGTGTGCCCAAACAACTCGGAATTGGCTACATATCGATTCAGTATTTTTATAAAAAAATGTATAATTTGGAAGGCGTTGTCGAAATTAGTCATACTATGCGGTTTCATTTTGGAGGTATGTGAATGGAAGTCAATGATGTATAAAATGTACATTTTTCATAATGGACTAATGGTCAATGGTCATGGATGCATTTGGAAAGTACCAAAGGACGTTTTAGTTGCCCATAGCACTAACCAATACCCAACAAACACATAGAATTGATTACTTTATAATATTTCTTTTTTCTCATGTCCTTATAAGTTCTTAATTATTATAGGTACTGTACTCAAATTATCTAGAATACATATGTGATTACTCTGTACACTTTTTCTCATATTTATATACTTAACTATTATTCTGTATTAATTATTATACTATAGTTATCTGGTTTACATGATTGTTTATTCTACACTATTTTTTTTCACGTCATCTCATTAAACGTACTTAATTATTATATTACGTTTTAATTATAATCTATATATTACTACCCTAATATTATCCGCGGAGTTATTTTTTAAAGATAGATCGATTTTGATATGCGTTCTCCCAAATTTCGATCTAAAACGGGGTCGATTTCCGTGTGAACCGCATTTGTGACACCCGAAGTTAAATTGTTTTTCAAAGCATTCGAACTTTTCATACGTTTCGCTCGTCAGTAAGGTACACTTCGATCTAAACAATATTACTCCAACATTGAAAAACAAAACTTTTAATATAATTCATGATTATTGTTTACGTAATTTATCACTTTTGAGAAATATCACACGCGAAAAAAATTCACTGATCACTTCTTTTTTTTTAAATTTTCCATTTTGACAGTTTTAAAATACTTATATTTTTTTAGTGGCCCGACTAGAAGGGCTGAATTTAATCTATATAACGTCTGAAAATTTTCTTATATCAGCCTTATTCTATTGTAGTTATATTATCAATAGAATCGCTACCGTTTTTGTCTCCAAATTTGTGTTATATTTTTTATGGATTAAGCAGCATTCTCACTTCATCTGTTCTATGCGATAATAGTATCGCGTATAGACCCGATGGAAATAGTACGGCAGTTTTGAATCGGCTTCAACTTTCCTTCTATTCTATATTATAGACCGACAATAGAAGCGTGTGAACGGCAGTTGCTACAGTCAATAATATAAAAATAAAAATTGTGAAATTTATTTGTTTTTAAATTTTAAAATTAGTTAATATTACCTTTTTTTAAGCGGTTTATTCATAATTTTTAATTTATGGTTGCCAAGTTTAATTTGCATAACTCCAATTATGTTTACTTTTACTTATTGACAAATCTTGAATTCGAGATATGATATCGATGAAGATGACGTAAATTGAACTGGCCTCATTAGCTAAGTTAGTTAAACGGTTGTCCCGGATGGGCAGAGGTCCTGGGTTCGAGTCCCAGATGCGACTGAAATCTTTTTATTTCTGTTGTTTATCCGGTTTCATTTTTCATTTAGGTTATGTTAATATTATTTTCTCAAATGATTAAATATTACAATGAGGTTTTTAAATCTCAATAAAAATAATTTATGATTAATTTATTAAAAATTGAAATAAACTTTGTTAAAAATATTGAAGAATGGAGTTAAATTATTTACTAACGTCATATTTGAATCATTTGTTCTTTTGTTAGTCTCTAATTGTTCGATTAAATTTAATCTAAAACCTTTTCTTCCTACATGCGTAGGTTTAGGATAATTGTTGCCAAGCAGGACGTGATTTTTCTCTCAGAGGTGTGTTGCGAATTTGTCCTTTTTATTAAATATATTACTGGTTGAAGTTCCCGGTATTGCCCGGGGTTATAAATGGTGTGGAGTAGAGTTTTGAGGTTGTGATGTATTACCACTCCCCAGTATTTTTCTTATATTTTGGAAGTAAAGTGTTCTGTTAAAAAATCTACCTTTAATGGATGGAATGGTTTTCGAAATCTCATGTCATGACAGTGAATTTCCTCTTGTTTTAAAGGTCAAGTGTGCAAAATTTTATCATCCTCGGAATAAAACTGTAGATTTGTATACAAAATAATCAAACACTGCCGGTGACACTATTCTTCATATACGAGTATATATATAGGGATATGTAGATAGATAGCAGCATTTTTTAGTTAAAAAGGTCCTAAAAAAACTATTATTTATTTGCAAATGTAGAAAAATGTGTGCGTGTTATGGTAACCAAACTGCATTTTGATTTATTTCTTAGATCTTCGTTGAAACATAAAATCTGACTGATGTTAAAGTGTTGGCCTTTGGAATTTAACCTTATGTGTTGATTGATGGTCATAATTATGACGGTCTCTTCGATTGTATAGCTCCTTGATATCTGCTGTAATTATGATATTTTTCTCTTTCTTACATGGTCTATTGAACAAATATGATGTGTCCTTGATTGTGCATCTCCTTGATAGCTGCGGGTATCTTTAAAATTTATATTTTAGTATTAATATTATATTAAGTCTATCCGCACTGTAACAAAACTGTACTACATTTTTTTATTTTTTTATTTATTTCTCAATTTTTTTAATACTTATTGATATTTTGGTTAGTATCTCTATAGTAAAACTGTTATGCTGTTTTCATATTTTTTAATAAATATTAATTTTAATAAATTTTAACTTGTGAACATTGATCACAACATGCAAGGACCCATATTGTTCTAATTTTGCGCTTCGTATGATGATTGTTATTTATTGCTGAATTATATAATATTGTCAAACTAAACTCGTGCGAACAAGTTACCTGCGGTGGCTTAGCGGGTACAAGTTCCTATTGTATATAACTAATATTATACAATAAAAAATAAAATAAATTTTTTCGCAAGTGTGGAGGACCGTTTACGTATTTTTCATAAAATTTTGATCCTAATTTAACAGGTAATTCCCATGAAATAATCAGGTAGGAGGCGGGTATCGATGAGGCCATTATTTCGATTAACACTCTGATGATCGTCAAAAAGTGATCATATTTTGTTTTCCCGTAGCCAAGGGCCTATTTGGGATTCACAATGGACTCCCCATTGTGCGCGGGCCAAGAAAGGCGTAGCGAACCAGCGCAGGTAGCTTTTGTGGAGCGTTCCTAAGCAACTAGCACTTTTTGTGTGAAATTGATGACATTACACGCCAGCTTCTCCTATTAATGGTTAGCGGATATTTGGACAGTCATGCCCACAACCCACAGTCCACAACCCACAACCCACTAGAACCATATTATAATGAGTTGATGGATGAGATATTCGCCTACCTTTATTTGACTTGTTAAACTTCTGAGTGGATATTAATTCATTTCTCAGCTTCAAGGGATTCTTTGCCGTGATCTTTTATTGATTTTAATGAAGGCTTTTGCAATCGGACGTGCAAAACGTAGTTAGTGTTAGTCGATATGATCTATCTAATATTACTGCACTATTGAGGTAACGATTGGGATCGTAGCGATGGATAACGGTTCAAAAATAATTATCATTTTTTTTCTTACGTTTGAAATCCAGTCCAATTTCTTTAATCAATAATGATATTTAACTTAAAAACCAGCTTTTTCGTCTAAATTAAGGTTTCATAGATAAAATAATTTTCATTCGCTGGTCAGTTTTGAAAAGGTTTTGAGGTAAGATTATGAAATATCAAAACAAGGATGAGCTTTACCACAGCATTCAAGACTATTTTTGAATGGCTCTGGATCTCGTACCTGATTTTATATTATATTAGCTGATGTGTTGACGGCCTTGCAAGGGATTATTTTATTTTTTTTCGAATAAAGTTATGTTGTGAATTCTTGCTTGTCATTTGGGTGCCATAATTAATTTGAAAGAGAATGTAATGCCTTGTGACGACTGTTAGTACCTCTAAACAAAGAAACAAAGAAACATTTATTTGAATATTTTATTTTAATCCGAACATTTTTTTTTTAAATATATCTACATAATAAAGTTCTTAAGTAGGTACCTACTTTTGTTTTCCATTTTGAAAACATTGTTCCCAAACAAGCCTTCTACTTTTGAATATGTAATCCGTGGCTTATCAGAATGGTATATCTATAGGATAACTTCAAGACAGCATGGCGGGTTTAATGTTGACGGCCTCCATGGTCGAGGGGTAAGGCTCTCGACTACGAATCCGAAGGTCGCGGGTTCAAATCCCGGCGTGCGCAAGTAATTTTTATTTAATTAATTTGTGTTGTTTCACAATTAATTAATTAAAAAATGATATATTGTATATTTGCGCACGTTCCAGAGTGGAAGATACTCTCAGTATCGCCCTGGTGAAAGACCACCATTCAGAATTGAAACGTTGCTTGAAATGGCTTTTAGCCGTGTTTGGTGACCAGATCTGAATAGCCAGGTATTTTCCCACCTCCCTCTTCCCCTTCTCCCTCCCCTCCCCAATACCTCCAGCCTCACAACATTCCCCAATTGGGAATACCATAGTCTCACTGGCTCCAGACGGTTGGGAGCAGTTGGGACTCTTGTGCGGTATTAAAAAAAAAAAAAAAAATGTTTTTCGTACTAATTTCAAAACGTTATCACAACTGTTTTACATTTTCATTCAAACAACTCGCTAAACCTTTCCTGTACTAATAAAAACTAACTGTGCTATATTCGGCGAAACCGGTCTAGTTATTTTCGAAAAAATCGAGGACACATAAAAAGCATTAATTTTTATATATAGTAAACCAAAACTAAACATAATTAATACAATTATGCGCCTGTTTAGAAACTGTAACCGAAGAATAATAATAATATTTAACAATAACATTATCATCATATCCGAATTGAGAATTGGTTTGCCGTTGAATATTCCTATTCCTTTCATTAATAATACTTATTTTTGTATTGAACAACAAATATAAAGCTTCACATCACTCACCTTGAGTTTAAAATTCGTCAAAACTAAAAAAAAAATACATGTTTGTGGAACAAAATAAAATCGATAAATAAAAATGTCCACACTAATCCAAAAACCAGATACGCGCGGCCGAGACACATGACGTCAAATGTTCCGAATGCGATGGTACCAACATAGCAGGGTGTTCTCACGATATTTTTTATTATCTTTTAAATAACGATTTATAATTTATTCGCCTTAATACATATAATAAAACTTACGTACATTTTCACAATCGGCGTTCGTTGATCTACGAGTATACGAGTATACTTTACATTCTTCGGAATCGGCGTTCGCTGACGGATAGGTACGGCAGTTCCTCTAGTTTTTCGCTAGTTTTTTTTAACTGCTTTACGTGTTTCGTAGTTCGAATGGGTTAGCAAACAAAACGTTTTTTTTTTGATTTCATAGAATTTCATAGTAATATTTTTTTTTTAAATTTTATATAATGACTTACATTCTTTAATCATTGAAGAAGAAAATACTAACCAATCCTAAATGAAACACGAAACCGAAAAAAAACACAGAAAATAAAGTCGCATCTGAGAATCAGCTCAGTTGGTAGAGCTGCTTTCCCGGTAAGACAGAGGTTTTGGGTTCGATTCTCAGATTCAACTGATACCTTTTTTATTTTCTGTGGTTATTTTCGGTTTCGTGTTTCATTAAGGATTGGTTAATATTATTTTCGTCAATGATTAAATATTGCAATGAGGTTTATAAGCTTCAATAAGTTATTAAAATAAATGGAGTATTTTTTTTATTTTAGGGTATGCTGAGCTTTTCAACCTTTATGGATTGCACGCCACACATCAACAAAAAGACGTCATATATACGTACTTACTAGGTACGAAATACATATGCACGATAAAAATCGGTAGGTAGCACAGTCGTGCCACTCCCCCTCGATAGCTATGCATAGATAGAAACACACGACTCAAGTGACGTGACTGTCCACGACTTGCGCCTGGAGACTTGGAGAGGGAATTATACCTCTGTTTCTGGGGAGATTGCTGCTAACAGTTATATCATTAATCCACAGTTCAATGTTTAATTCTGCACGCCATGGCTCATGAGACCCGGTGGTATATAGGTCGCTGCAACTACTGTTACCTGTCACCCGTCACTATGTAGGTACTCGCATTGATCTCATGTAGGTACTTACATAGAAATGTAAATTAATTCCTCCCCAATCGGTTCACTTTTTAAGGGTAAAAATATGAAGAAAAAATAAAAAGCTAGCCCAAAAACCTAATCTAGCATAACGAAATGAATAAGTATTTTTTTAATACCTAGCTGATTACTAGTCTCTCGGGATTATTTTTTTTTTGGGAAAAGGTTATAAAGTTGCGAATTCTTGGTTGTCGTTTGGGTTCCATAATTGATTTGACAGCAAAAGTAATGCCTTGTGATGACTATTCCTATCTCAAAACAAAGAAACATTCATTTGAACATTTTATTTCATTCCAAATATTGATTATCTCAAAAGGTATCTAAATAATAAAGTTCTTAATTAGGTACCTAATTGTATTTTCTATTTTTAAAATATTCTACCCAAATAAACCTTCGTCTTGTGAATATATAATCGGTAGCCCACCAGAGTGGTATATCTATGGGCTAACCTAAATACAACATGGCGGGTTCAATCTTTTTCTTACTAATTTTAAAACGTTATAGCAACAGTTATATTGGATTTTATCCAAACAATTCTCTAAACCTTCCCGGTACCAAAAAAAAAAACTGTGTTATTTTCAGCGATACTGGTCGACAAACAAAGATTTATTTTTATGTATGGATATTCAAATTCAATTTTTTTTTGGGAAATTTGTGATTTTTTATCTTATTCAAGGTTTAAGTGAACTTATTTGAATTAGTGATTTAGCAGCTTTATGTAAAAAAAATGTCATGAATATAACCAACGAACTGCCCTTTATTCTTATAATTATTATAAGTATACGAATTACATTTAAAAAAAAATAACAAACAAACAAACAAACAAACAAACAAACAAACAAAAAAAACCATTCACAAGTATCGGTGTAATTTATGTTGTGTCTTGGTTTTTTAATGCTGGAGTAGGAACTTACTGGTTCAATAATCACATGAAAATGGAACGATTCTAAAATAATTTATTACTAAAGCATTCGAAACAATAGGTTCCGTAATTGAAATATCTTGTTTTTTTATAATACAACAAACCGGTAACAGCGCGTCAAAACACGTAAATTAAACCATAATCCTTGTGTTGATACTTTATTATTGTTCTTCAAGCATCGACGAACTTTGTGATACTGTTCAATTCTAAGGTTTGTGGAGGAGAGGTCTAAATTTTCCTACATCAAGATGCCGACTTGCTACGGACCGTGTGGACCTTGCGGACCTTGTGGACCGTGTGGGCCTTGCGGGCCCTGCGGACCATGCGGACCCTGCGGTCCCTGTATGCCATGTGGACCTTGCGGACCCTGTGGACCCTGTGGACCTTGCGGGCCTTGTGGCCCCTGTGGACCTTGTGGGCCCTGCAAGTCTCCGCTCTCAGTGACCATCTACAGTTGCTACACGGATCTACAGTGACAGAAATTAAAATCATGAAATCAATAAATTTACAGTTAAAAAAAAAAAGAAAATATGTTTTTGTATCGAATAAAATTAGTTCCGACAGTAAATCAACTCTTGCTTCGGAAAAACCATTTCTCATCAAGCCTTATAATTGTTTTTGATGTAAAAAAAAAAATCTGTTTTTCTGAACTGAATTCAATGCTTTCGAATTATTATACATTAAAGAGTTTTTTTGTAACATGATGATTTTGTTTTGTTATGATTAAACAGACTAAAACGGTAGACGATTTTTATTTTATAGCATGTAGATTATGTTCATATACTACATAAATTAATATGCCCTCCTACAATTTAAAATATTATATTATGTTTTAATATTGAGCATTTCATTTTTCCTGTATGTAAGTATGTAATATAAGAAAGTTCGTCAAAGCTACTCTTAAGAAGAGATATATACTTTTTTTACAGTAACTCCACATAGGATACATCGTCTTTAGGGATGCTGTGTGGAGGGTCTTTTAATGGATAGGAAGGAGTGAACCTGGGTCTTGAAGGGACGGTTGTAGGAGGGAGGAAACACATAGACCGATAGATCATTTCACATCCGAGCTGTTGAATACAACAACGAGTCGTGGAAGCGACCCGTTTTCGTGTTACAAATGTCAACCGTGGGCAAATGTTGGGCGCGCGTTTTGCGTGTTTCCCGTCTATGCACCAGTGCCGAAAGGATCAATGACGTTAGTTCCTCAGAGAATCTTTCCTTCAAATACTTGTAGAACAAGGACAGCATTCCCACCTGACGTCTGTGCTCCAAAGATTGTAATCCGTTTGTTAAGATAAGCGAATCTATCAAACGGAGAGCCCGCCAAGGTTTTTTTTTCAGATATTTTCTGGCTCCCGACTAGAGGTGGCTTCCAAATTCTAGAGTGGGACGCACTTGCAATATGTACAGGGTCAGCAGTTGTGTACTATTTGTATTTACAATATTTTTGACCGAAAATACCGTAGGTTCAAGTATAATTTAATTTATCGATATTTAATTAAAATGTCTTTACTTTTCCTCAATAAAAGTAAAATTACTTCGTGGTATCATTATTAATAAAATTGATAATTTCGTTAAAGTTTTACAATCGTATAGTATTCCTAATATGCATTTTATTTTAAATAAAAAAAAACGTTTATTGAACTTAATTACAATAAGAAGCAAGTCATTCAGTTGGGAGAGACACCAAATTATGATTTCACAAAAATTAATATACACGTAAAAATCACAAGAACCACATGACGCCATGTTTAAAGTTATTCGATGTCAAATTTGCCAATATGTACTGCCAACAGTATGATGTGATATACCTAACTATTTTTCCAATTTTTTAAATCACCCAAACTAAAAACCTTCCCAAGATCATATAAGCTATTTCATAGATTCAAGGTTTGATTGTTAAGACAAAATAAAAACATTATTTGATGTCGCTCCCAAATGAAATCGATTATTTTCTTTTTCTAAGTTGACAGATAATATTTTAATATGGCGTATTGTGATTCTTTCGATTTTTATAGTAAAGCAATTTTAAATGCACTATTTGGTGTATCCCCCAACTGAAATAGTTACATTTTATTGTAATTAAGTTCAATCAAAATGTTTTTTTTTCAAATTAAATTCGTATTAAGAATGCTATATGATTGTAAAAGATTACCAACATTTCCAAATCCAGATATCTTAATTTCCAATAGATAAGATACATTCCAAGTATTTTTAATAATTGAAGGGGGGTGTGCATTATTCACCGTGCAAATATCTTTGCAGAATTTGTTCACTGTGCGGAATATTTCTCCATATTTGTAGTGAACTGTTTGGTCTTGTGGGTACGTATTACTAATGCCTATTATCTACAGATATTATTACATTTAATAACGCTGCCTATGTTGGAGCAAGTTTCATATCACGAAACTATGCAGCAGAGTAAGTTGAGCGGGTATTATAACAAGCATTACCTTCGGGATCGAAGAGTTCTGTCGGTGATGCTGCTAGTTGCTGTCAGGTAGTCGGTTGCGAGTTTCAGGTTGCAGATAGCTGGTGTAAATACTGGACAGGGAAGCAGGGGAAGGAGGTGGGCATTTGTTCGATTGACAGTTTAAACACCGTTGCGTGTCGGCGAACGTTCCGCTGTGAGGAAGAATATCGTATTTTAGCAAGGCTCCGATATCTATGTACAAGATTACAGTATTTTGTTGAAAGAAATATTTCTATCTATGCGTAAGAATGGTTATTTTCCCGTATTTAGAAATTAATAACGTAAAAAGAATAATCAACAATTAGGAACTCCAGTGAAAAATACAATGGCCTGAAAATACACATATATATATATTCACATAGATCACTAAACGGATATACGAGTATAACTTTTGTTATATATAATTATATGTAGAAATTATAAATCGTTTTTTAAAAGTGAATAAAAAATATGTGTTTTTTTTTAGTTTCGGCGAAACTTTTATTTTTTTAATTAAATTTTATTTTTCGATGTTGTTTTATAATTATAATATGTATTCCTCTAGTTTTGGCAAAATTTTAACTTAATTTGTCTGACTATTCATGATCAAAATTATCAATACGGATATTATGATAAGGTTAATGGTCAATACTATTCTAATAATATTATTCTTTTGAGTTAAAGTTTCTGAAAAGGTACATAATATTATTAATTATGTACGGTAAAGCTCATCCTTGTTTTGCCATTTGACATTCCAACCTCAAAACTGATTAAAACCGACCGGCCATAGATTTGGAGCGTTTTGGCGGGCTTTGAAAAAATTAAACTTTGAAAATTGTTTGCTATGAAGACTATCATTAGGAAAAAAACGAAATATACTGGAATTTAAGTTTTAACGTCATTGTATAAATAAATAAAAAATTTAAAAAATATATAATTGGACTGTAGTTCCTTATTTCGAAGAATGATGCAAAGCCTTTTCATTTCCTTGTTTTTAATTGCTTTTATATGGGATATAAAATTTAATTTAGAATCGAAAATTATGCGCTGGTCATTAATTTCATCGACAGAGGTAAAGGTTAAGTTATTAAGTTCATATGGATAAATAATTGGCATGGCAATTGACAATTTGATGGCAACATGGTAATAGATCCGTTGGCGGAATATATATTTTTTTAAACATTTTAATCGATTCTCTGTGAAATATAGGTATTCTTTTTTATATGAATACCGCACAAGATTCCCAACTGCTCCCAACCGTCTGGAGCCAGTGAGACTATGGCTTTCCCAATTGGGGAATGTTGTGTGGCTGAAGGTATTGGGAAGGGGAAGGAAAAGGGGAAGAGGGAGGTGGGGAAATACCTGGTTATTCAGATCTGGTCACCAAACACGGCTAAAAGACATTTCAAGCAACGTTTCAATTCTGAATGGTGGTCTTTCACAAGGGCGATAGTGAGAGTATCTTCCACTCTGGAACGTGCGCAAATACACGATATATTATTTTTAAATTAATTAATTGTGAAACAACAGAAATTAATTAAATAAAATTTACTTGCGCACGCCGGGATTTGAACCCGTGACCTTCTTATAAATAAATTTAAGAAATTCAAAATTCAATAAATAAAAATTAGGTAAGCTGCATATTTAAATTTACTGCTTTTTTACTCATAAATGAAAAAAAATAGTAAAGAGAATATTATAGTTGTATATACGAGTATATTGTGTTTGTACTAACTATTATAACTATTTTATTATTTGTTATAAGCTTCGTCACTCGACCCTCGCGTGGTGGTTTAGAAAGGGAATAAAATATTTATTTAAAAAATGGTGAGAAATTTTCACTCATTCATTATGTTTAGACTTCCTTTGGCTTAACATATCACAAATCTTATCATTTTTTTATAATTTTTATATGTACTTAATATAAATAGATAAACATATTTAAATACTCCCACTAACACCTAATACGGTGATCGTCCTTTCGGAGTATCAGGACCTAAAGCCTGGAATAAAGTGCCGCATGACTTAACAATTATCAAAGACTAGACGGAATTCAGAACTATACTTAAAACTCATCTTTTCAGACAATCATATCCATAAATTGAAGAAATGCACAGGTAAATTGCTTACGTAGACTAGCCGGTCGGTGCTCACCTAAAGTCACTTATAGAATAAGTAAAAAAAAAATCACGCATCGATGTGCAAACGCGTTCACAGCCCGCAACACTGTAAATAACTAAATGTGAAAAAAGGTTAATATCTACTAAAAACTTACGGTTTTTAAGGTAATTTTATAAATATTGTCCAGTCTTAAAAATTACAAATATTTCATATAAATGCCAACTCTTCTTGTGCCACCAATCTTTTAATAAATATAACATCAATATAAAGGGAGGATAAAATAGCAAATATAAAAATCACACCATCTCTAAGCTTAAATTTTCTAATAAAACTGTGTTCATCTGAAGCTACCTTCCAGGTAAGTTTCCACGATGAGATTATTAACTCTTGGGAATACAATGCATGATGTATTGCATACTTTTAATAAATAAAAATAAAAATTGTACATAATTAAATAGAAAATAGCAAGTAATATTTGTTCTGCGCCTTTGATGTGATTTTTCATTAAAACGGCGCTATACAAATCATCCAATTATTATTATTTTGATTATTACTGAAGCTCATATAAATAAAAAAAAATATGATAAGAATTTTCATATTTTGGTCTATATGAAGAAATACTATATTTCACAGAAAATGCGCATGAAAATTTAAATGCATGAGAAAACCAATTCTGGCAACGCGCACAGCCAGGTATAGTGTGTTGCCATTTCAATGTCAGAAGCTGCGCATATTATGTATATTTCTATGGTGTTTGTATATAGTCAAGAGGGATAAATACTAAAGAAATTAAAAAATACTTACTAATACTATTACTATAGTATTAATATTTCATACTATTATTACAGTATTCTATATATTCCTGAAGAAGAAAGCATCGCTTTCGAAACATGTTGATATGTGTATATTAACCCTTACCACTCCTTTATCGGGTGCCAACCGACATCACTATTTGTACGCTTCAACTCAGTGGTCGGCTTGCGGCCGACAAGATAAGACGTGCGCGCGCGGTGTATTTTCGCGCGCAAAACTTGACGCGTGATGTTGTTTTTTGTGATTATTCGATAAAAAACATTTAAATTCACATTTTAATAAGATTTTGACTGTTTTCCGTTTTTGTTTTACTATAAAATAACCTTTTTGTAACTGCATACCAATAAATTAATATTATTTAAATTAGAGTTGGCTGACAACAAATATTAAAAAAATAATGGAGTGGTAAGGGTTAAAAGTGAATAAAAAATCATCTCATCGAAACACAAAGATTTATACAATTAATATAAAGTATCTTTTTAAATTAAATTATTAATAATGACGCCGCAAAGTGAATACCAATCTTTAGAAGAAATTATTTAGGAAGTACTTAGTATTTATTTACATTCTTAGAAAATATTGGAGTTACTCTGATCTGCCTCTCAGCAGCCGTTGCATCCATCATACAGTATTCAGGAGCGGATCCAGGGTTCGATGCCTCGCGAAGTGTAATGCGGAACGTGCCCTCTATCGACTATCCACTATCGGCTATCGGCATATTGAATAATATTTGCAATGGAGCGGAACGCACAGGCTCAGGGCAGTTTCTTTGGAAACAACACGACTAACTGTTTGTATTATACAGGAATCATTATTGGACGAAGTCGTGAGCTGTTCCTCCGCATGTAGAATATGTCTACGAACTTATTATGGGTACCTAATTCCTAAGAAAGGCAGTTGGGTGTGTTACTATAGTTAGAATTGAAGGAAGGATCGTGTATCGAATCTAGGTAGATATCTAAACGTAGCGTTGTGTAAATTCACGCGAAATAAGTTGTTGTATAAAAAAAATCACATATCGTACATATTTAACAATTAGTATAAATTATAGTCTTAGCCTCACTAAATCGCGTTCGATGCAGTCACAGTCGCTTTGATGCACAAATTGCGTCAAGAGGTGTCTAATTTGTGTGAATGTGGACAAAGACAATGGGGTATTTTCACAAATTATGGATACCGTTAAAAATGTGTGGAAGATTTAAAGTTTTTTTCTGATTCTGTTCATGGTAGGTACCTACTAAAAACGTGTAACTTTAATACTTTCATTGGTAATAAGTGATTTAAAAAAACTATCCTAAAACCCACATTTCTATTGGCTACAACATAGAAAACGCTACTGGCTGGTAAGACGGCATGACGTCAACAACGCCATATTCACGAACAAAAACGACTGTGTCGTTTTGGCGGCAATCAAAAATGGCACATTTCAATTCGTTATCGAAATTTTTAATCAAGATAAAAATAAAATTAAAATGCTGTTTTTTATCGACAACAAAAAAGAATCCCATTAACTACAGAGCGCAACATAGAAGAATATCCCCTCTATCAGTTTTCCGAAAGCATATCTGTGCCGAATCACGTGACCCCGGCGCCACTGACTGGCTGAATAACCTCATCATCCTACTATAGTCCATCATACGAAGAAGAATGTATTAAACTCGTATTTAAAAAGCCTGGCTAATCACCGACTACCGGTCTCAGTGTCTCTTCAACCTAGCGGCACGCTCTCGGCCATCTGGATTCCATCTACATCCCTAGGGACTTTAGGTGTTTCTCACCCCACCTCCCAGATACACTCTTCTTAAGGGATACTCCGGGTAGTGCAATGCTTCACTGGGAAGAGTGTCGGAAGTAGAACGTTGCACTGCTTTAGAGGGACTGTCCTGGCTTCTTAGCTACAGCCTGTTTTTTGTTTTTGTTTATTTATATGTTTGTTGGTGCACTCTCGCATTCCATCTTAGATTACTCCGAATATTCACAGGAGTCACTAAGGGCTACATTCTGTTGGCGTAAGTATCTCTACTAACCAATTCGGTGTGCATTTGTAGCTAAACTCCTTCTCTGCGATAGATGTGCACGAACACTTGAAGGTTTGGAGTCTTCAAAATTATTGTTTAGTTAAATTTAATTCTTTGACGTGCACCCTAAGGGAGTAACCATAACTTATACCGGGGTAGGAAAGTGGTGGGTAACTCTGACCTTCTTAGCTCTCGGCCCAGAGGCCGTTGTATCAAATCTCAGCCCGGCAAATGTGTGTTAGTTCCACGTACAGAATATTATTTAATTATACATATAGGTTTATCAAATAATGTAGATAAACATGGAGGGCGCTGCGATCGTTTAAATGGCAACACCAAGATGATTCAAACTATGAATGTTTGTCACATAAATGTCAAACGGTGTTCAGAAATCAGTGGTAATTCCTAAAAAGGAAATTATTCTGCATCATATTGAATGCAAATTATATAATCTACCCTTTTTTAACGTATTTTAATTTATTTTTATTTATTTGTTACATACTCGTATATATATAAACATTTGTTACCGGCTGACGTATTGCCCATCTCACTAGGTGTGAAACGCTTGTGTTGAGATGGAAACGTACAGGGATGGTTGTTCAGCTAGGATATTTAGATGACAAATAGATTAATAGATTACGATTTAATTTTTTTTTTCAAAACTATACTAATTTAACGGCACAAAAGAATTTAGAAACTGACAAGTTTATTGGAGGTGATCAATGATCTTACTTTTAAAGGAACTTTGGTTTTGTTTATTTTTTTATGTCACTAGGTAGGGAATTGAATATCTCAATAGCATCGTATTTAAAACTTCTTTGTCCATAAGAGGTTTTACAAACTGGAATATTAAAAGATTTTACATGTGATCATCTAAAGTCTCTAGTGCTTGTTATTTCTTCAAACAAATGGATATTTTTAAATTTGATGCAGCAGGATATTTTTTGAATATGTTTTTTTTTTCATGTTAAGATCATATAGTTTCTTAAAAATAAAATCAGTACTTGTTCTTATCTACCAAGTATCTACATATCAAATAAGCCGTTTCTAAGAGATTAAAACAAAAACAACTGTATGGGAGAACTGTCAAACATAAACTCAAATTTGAACAATTATTTTTTTTTTTATAAAATCAGTGTTAATCAATGACATTATATATTTAAACGTCATTGGTGTTAATTGCAATTTTTTTTGTCCGTCTTATTAATTTCTACTTTATTCTGACACACCACAAGTAGATACCTTATTCAAATACGTATTAAAAAACCGAAGTCTATAGCTTCGCAATAAAATGTAGTTATTTAATAAAGTGAAACTAAATGTTTTCATTACTGTGGCAATTCCAAGCTGCTGACATGTCTTTGATAGTTTGTTCCTCAAATTCAAATTTGATATTTCGTAAAAACAATTTTTATTTATTTTTGATCTGTGAATTTGATTATGAATTTTTTTTTCTACCTAACATAATAATAACGATAATTGATTTACTTCTATAGCGCCGTTTTCTTGGGAAAATCACCTCAAGGGCGCTATACAAATAATTTATATAACACATCTCTTAGACGTATAACTAATACCTTACAGCTAAAATTTATTTCTCATGGCTTACAACTAAGATTTATAACTATGGATTAACTACCGAGACTTATAATTACTGACTAACATTTATGGCTTATAACTAGTGACATACACTTTAGAATTATGTAGGTATAAAAAGATAAAAACCTATAACCTATATAAACCTAATACATATTTAAAACTAATACATATCCATGACCCAGTGTATAGTTTATAAAAAATGCTGCAAAATGACTTACAACTATGGATTAAAACTAAAGTCTTACAACTAACATACATATATATAATATCATAAATACCTGTTATGATTATTAGTCGTGCTGTCAGTGGTAAAGCATATAAAAGTAGAAGTGTAATAAATGTTATTGAATATGAGAAGGTAATCTGGGCGGTAGAAGGTAAATAGGTATATAAGTAATTCCTTTGGACTGAGTAAACAAAAACATCACTAAACCATGCGGTCGTTATTCTGGATACGATAATTTTCACGTGTTTATTTCGATCAAATACTCTAAAAGACAATACTTCCATGTCCTGACATTTGATGGCAACATGCTATACTAGCGCCCTCCAGCGCCCGACTTGTACGAATTGGTTTTTTCATACATTTTGATAGATTTTCTTTGAAAATATATTCTTAATAAATTGTAGAAATAGAAAATTCAAAAAATTAATATTTGGTGACCTACAAACACATGACTTTACTCCTTTTTTGCTCAAGAACAATGCACGCCACTGCCTAAAAGCCTCTTTAAAAATATATATATATATACTTGTGCAAAAGGGAGTAAAATCAACTGAAGTTTACCTTATATTTACTTTTTTGAATTTTCGGTTTCTATAATTTATTAAGAATATCTTTCACAGAAAATCTATTAAAGTGTATTAAAAACCTAATTTCGTCAACCCACTGGGAGCGCAGGTGTAACATGTTACCATTTCAATAAGCCAAAAATGTTCTAGTTCATCATCTTAAAAAGGACAAACTGTCTATGACTCCTCACAATCATAATACCAGAGCAAAGCAACTAGACAAGCTATATGTAACTATGTGTAATACTACTTTTGGACAAAGAAACTCTGAATTTTTAGCTTTAAAATTATATAACAAACTCCCACTTAGTATCAAAGGTAATTAAATCAATAATTGCATTAAGTCTAGCAAAACTTGGCTTAAGGAATTAACAGAAGGAGAACTGACTAGCATTCTTAAAACAAGGTCATATAAATTTCTGGTAATACCCTATCAAAACCTTGAAGTGGACACACAGAAGTCGCTAAACCCCCTTTATTAAAAACCTAGTTCGCCTCAACACAGGATTTTCTAGTGAGGAGGACTAATATTCTATAATATGTATATGTATTTTAACCTTACTTTATACCTTACTTAATATTTATACCTTACTTTAAAATGTCAAAATTAAATAGAAATTAATAAAACAAAATTTTAAAAATGTTTCGTAAATGTCAGAAGCTACGCGTATTATCATATTTCTACGTTACATAAATTTCACAAAACAATCTAATTGTCTTCCTTGCAAAGCGTTAAATAATAAAAAAAAAGATTTTGAATGAAATTGTCTTAAAATGAGATGTAGAATCATCTCCTTTCGGAAAGTGCCAATAATTTATAGATACCGTTTGATGAAAGTAAAATAGATGAAATTGTACCATTGCTTTTAAAACTTACAATAATCTTCCTGTGAGCCATCTTAGTGCTGTCATTTAAAATATTTTAAACGATCGTAGAGACCTCATTTCTACCTAAAATAAAATAACGTCAGACCCTATTCATCACCCTGAAGAGCTTTTGTCGTCAACATTATTACTATTAAAAATAATACGATCTTGTTTTTTTTTTTTAATTTGGAGTAACAATATTGACAAATGATTGTGAATATTTTTCACGAGGAAATGAGTAGTTACGTACAAGGTACTAGTTGTAATTTTATTCAAAGGTGATTTAATTTGTTATTGTTGCCATCTCGAGAATATTTGTACAACTACTGAAAATAATTGATCCGATATTAATGTTTATTACAATTACTGACATCTGTGTAATTGTCATGATATGATCTGTATCTTGTAGTCCCGCGACTCCCTTCCGAAGTGAATCTTAAGCGAAATATAAAATAGCGAAGATCCGCACCATCGTTTCGAGCCAATGAAAACTTGACGTCCTATGTTGATATAGTTTTGCCTTTCTGTCGCTAGATGGCTCTGCACTCACTCCCGATATTTTAAAATAATGTTTCTACTCGCGCAAAAAATTACATGAGAGGTAGGTTATCTATAAATATTATTTTGTAACAGTTTGGGATCTCATTTTGTTACAATACTGATCCAATATTGTATGCTAGAAATTATTTAAAAAATACGTTTTAAACAAACATATGAATTTTGTAATCAGGACCGTAAAATATTCGTGCTAGAAATTATTTAAAAAATACGTTTTAAACAAACATATGAATTTTGTAATCAGGACCGTAAAATATTCGTGCCACTGGGAACATATGAAATGTGGTTGATTTATCTTACCTAAAACAAAGAAAAAACATTACCTATTAGTTTTGATAGAAAAGGAAACAATATTATTTTATGCTCATTATTAAAACAGGGAATCACGAAAACGAATTTTAATCACATTATGTATTTAGTATATTCATTATTCCAAAAAATAAATAGGTAATTAT
>JAHDVE020002355.1:0-49787 GCA_022606495.2 Halesus radiatus | reverse complement strand
AATCAATAAAGATATTGCTAATATATAATGATTATAATTGATAATATTTAATCATTGTATTCGATAATGTTATTAATGATATTTAATCCATTACAATCAATAATGTCGTTAATAATATTTAATCATTGTTGTTGATTATATTAAATCGTTATAATTAATAATGTCATTAATAATGTTAAGTCATTATAATAATAATAATAATGTTGTCTGTGTTAATTTTTAAACTATAATACCAAAAGTGTTGCAAAAGTGATCGGATAATAATATCGAATTCAATGAATGAATTTATTATTTTCGTCAGTGGGTGGGCGTAGGTACTCGATAGGATTATTCAATCAATGAAATTTTAAAATTATATTTCCAATAATGGCAACACTATATACATAGATATCTTAGATTTTATCTATGGCGCCTAAAAGACGTGTGTTTTGGGCGCTCTGCCTGCCTGCCTGCCTGCCTGCCTGCGTGGTCCGTATCGATATCAATATCAAGTGTTAATTACTCGTTTTAGTGAAAAATAAAGGTGATTTGTCATCGCCAATCAATAATCAGTGATGTAATGAATAAGTAACTGTCATACGAGTTCAAACGATCCCCATCATCGTGTGATTTCCGCTTGGAAGTTTCTTTGTCGGGCGACTGTCAAAATTTTTTGTTTTTTTTTTTATTTTTATGTGTTTAAATGTGTTGTTTTAAATGGTTCGTTCGTTTGTTGTTGCGATGGTGATTCATGGTCTCACTTTCACCCTTCCTCTGCTAGTCCGGCCCAGTCCGTGCTTACCTATCCCCCACTTCATCGATGGAGTTAAGTTAAGTTTCACAACTTTAAAATTATTTTTTTTTTTATACAACTTGGTGTTTTTATAATTTTAATCATAGATTGATTCATTCCTTTCTTTAACGTTTTTATCTTTGTCGTATTTTAACCTTTCTTTTAATGTTTATAAAATAATCTTGGTTGCGTATTTTTTACTGTTTTTTTTATATTTCCTTTTATATATGTTTTTCCCTTTTCTATGTTTTTTCTTTTTCTATGTTTTTTCCTTTTCTAGGTTTTTTCCTTTTATACGTTTTTTTCCTTTTATGTTTTTTTTCCTTTTCTATGTTTTTTTCTTTTTCTATGTTTTTTCCTTTTCTCGGTTTTTTCCTTTTCTATGTTTTTTCTTTTTCTATGTTTTTTCCTTTTCTAGGTTTTTTCCTTTTATACGTTTTTTTCCTTTTATGTTTTTTTTCCTTTTCTATGTTTTTTTCTTTTTCTATGTTTTTTCCTTTTCTAGGTTTTTTCCTTTTCTATGTTTTTTCTTTTTCTATGTTTTTTCCTTTTCTATGTTTTTTCCTTTTCTATGTTTTTTTCCTTTTATACGTTTTTTTCCCTTTTATATGTTTTTTTTTCCTTTTATACGTTTTTTTCCTTTTATATGTTTTTTTTCCTTTTATACGTTTTTTCCTTTTATATGTTTTTTCCTTTTATTAAATATTCATAATTTTTTTTTTGTTGGTTTTTTATTTAGTATTTTTTGGTACTTTTAAGGCTCTAACACCATTTTAAATATATTTTTTACATTTGTTAATAGTTTTATCTTTTTTCGGGTACATTTAATCTCTGAAAAAATATATTTTCCTTTTGTTTAATAGTTTTATCTCTTTTTTTTCAGGTACGTTTAGCCTTTGAAAAATATTTTTTTCTTTTATTTAAGAGCTCTCTCTATCTATCTATCTATCTATCTATCTATTATTAGATAGAATAAAGCTTTTAAAAATCATTTCAACCTTTAATATATATGTTTTTATCTTACATAAATATAGACCGATCACGCGTGCGGAGAAACAAAATTTTTTTGAGTGGCCCCGAGACCCGATGCCCGAGGGCTCCCGCTCTCGCCTGAGGACTTGAGAGGAGAAGGTCAGTCTTTTGCACGTACGTGTCGTTTTAATTAATATATAATAGATTATTTAGAAAATAATGCATGTGCGTTTCTCGCTGTAATTAATATTATTCTTCAGAACTTAACTTTAAATTGAATAATAATAGTGATTGTAAATTTTTTAAAACTGTGAATTTATACAATTATGTATATATATTGATTAACCTCGAACGCGATAAATATAATAATTAGTAATTAATGATATTCATTTAACATTCCGCTAGATGTCGTCGGTCAGTCGGCGCTGTAGATCGGAAAACTAGTTTTTTTTTTTTTTTTTACGCATTTTGCACAGATGGCGGTAGCGTGAGTTTACATCACTTTTATTTATTATATACCTTTGCCGACCGGGTTTCGCCGCTACCGTAGCTCCTTCATATACCGCCCCGAAGAAGTTACGGTAGTGGCGAAATCATATAATAATAAATAAAAGTGATGTTAACGAAGTTATTGTTTTATGTTTAAATTAAATATTTTTATTCTACTACCGCCATCTGCATTCATGAACTAGAACCGTGGACGTTGACGGACGGCGGCCGGCAGGCGCTCTACATTTATCAACTAGAACTTTGATCGTCGATGATAATAATAAAAATAAAATATTATCATTGTTTTACCCGTTTCACTTATGAGCGGAGAATTATTATCATAAATTAAATAATAATACTTGGATGACTTGGATTGTATAGCGCCGTTTTTTTGTGTTTTTTTGTTTTTATGAAAAATCATATCATGGGGTGCTGTACAAATATTATGATAATCACAACCTGTCATAGATAGATAGGTAGATTAAATTCACATTGATACGAAAATATGTATTTTTTGTTTGTTTTTGTTTTGTTATAGTGTTGGAGTTGAGGAGTATAGCGCCATCCATTACAGTTATAAATTAAAAGTAAAATATGTATAATGTAAAAATAAAAGTATCAGACATAAAATAAAGAATATGGTATACACTGGTAAAAAGTATAACAATCATAATATTCTGAACGTTGATTTAAGATTTTCATAGGATGCGTTTAATACATAAAATATTATATAAACATAGACTAGTGTACGTATGTATGTATGTATGTATATATTAATATTTCGACTTTTGCTTTATGATAATGAAAATATTGGCGGCCCTCATAAGGGCCTTTTGTTTGACTCGGACGATGATGATGAGTCATTCGCTTGTTTGTTTGTTTGTTTGTGTTGTTCGCCTCGTCCGTGTTTGGTGTTGGGTGTCGTTGTGTGTGTTGTCTGTCCGTTGGCTCTTCACTTGGAGCTGGTGTACTTGGTGACGGCCTTGGTTCCCTCGGATACGGCGTGTTTGGCCAGCTCGCCGGGAAGAAGCAGCCTGACGGCGGTCTGGATCTCCCTGCTGGTGATCGTGGACCTCTGATTGTAGTGGGCCAGGCGAGAGGCCTCGGCGGCGATGCGCTCGAAGATGTCGTTCACGAAACTGTTCATGATGCTCATCGCCTTGGAGGAGATTCCGGTGTCGGGGTGCACCTGCTTCAGCACTTTGTAGATGTAGATCGCGTAGCTCTCCTTCCTCCTGCGCTTCGACTTGTTCTTGTCTCCCTTGGAGATGTTCTTCTGGGCCTTGCCCGACTTCTTGGCTGCTTTTCCACTCGTCTTGGGGGGCATCTTGCTTGCTTGCTGCTTGTCAGAGACCGGTTGCTGAAAAATTGATTTTTTTTTTTTTTGATTTTACGGATTCTTTCGTAATCCTCTAACTAGCTGGGGCTTATACAAATACCCCTCATGAGTTCTGGCTAACTAGTACTCCGGCCACTTTGGCCTTATTACTATTACCATCTGATGGTTTTATTTAAATTGACTGAATTTATTAATTACATTTCATGACTTTTTAGGGAAAAGATCTTAACTGGATAAAAAACCCTAAACAAAACTGGGAAAGACAAACATTTAGTTCTGAACTATTTACTGTTGTTTACTTTTAATTTTACTGAAGTTAAGTATTTCAATACTTTACATTTCAGGTACTTCAATACTTTACATTTCATTGTATTTCATCTATTTCATTTTTTCCGGTGTTAGTCCTCTTCTTTTTTGGTGAGTCTTCGTCTTCTATTTTGGTGTCCGTATTGGTGACGGTGGTGCCCATATCGGTGGTGTCCGCGCGTGGGTCGGGGCCGGGGGGCGCGTCGGGATCGGGGGGCGCGTCGGAGTCCGTGTCGTCTTCGGTGTCGGAGTCCTCGTAGAGCTCCAGAATAATGTGTTTCGGCATCCTGTGCTTGTAGCGGAACGGGAGATCGTCAGGTGAATTGTATGCGCCCAGCTCTTTCACAAGTGGATTTTCGGGATTTAGGGTGTTGTAAAATCTCGTCGTCAGTTGGTGAGAGTATTCTTCGAGTGTGGGAATTTCCTGTTGTTCGTGTATGATCTTGAGGTTTGTGTACATAGGTGTATTGTACGTAATCTTTATACATTTGTTCTGAAGAGTTTGAATTTTCTTGTATGTAGATTTGGATATGTTACTCCACACTGGAATGGAATAAGTTAGAACTGGGCGGATTTGACTCTGGTATAGTAGGAGTTTTTTCTTCTCAGCTAGTGGGCTTCTCCGATTGAAGATGGGGCTGATTGCTCCTATAGCTTGCTGCGCTTTGCTTCTGGCGTTTGCGATGTGGCTTTTCCAGTTTAGGCGGCTGTCCATGGTGAGGCCTAGGTATTTCACTTCGGGTTTCCAATCTAGTTGTGTTCCGCTCATGGTGATTTTCTCTTTGGGTGTTTTGTTTTTCAGCCTACGTGTGAAAGTGATGGCTTCGGTTTTGGCCTCGTTGAGTTTGAGGCGCCATTTTTTGTAGTAGTCTCCGATGGTGTTGAGACCCTCTTGTAGGTATTTCACGGCCAGTCTGGGCGCTACTGATGACGCGTACAGGCCCATGTCATCGGCGTACGTGGCTTTCTTGCACCGGTTGAGAGGGGGAACATCGTAGGTGTATAGATTGAAGAGATGGGGCCCGAGTAGACTTCCTTGCGGCACGCCCTTGGGTACTTCTCGTGATGTTGATGTGGTCTCCCTCACTTTGACGTTGAAGGTTCGGTTCTTCAGATAGGCTTGTATTATTCGGATGATGTACGTGGGTGTTTTGGTGATGTACAGTTTGTGAATCAGCCCGTCCATTCATACTGTGTCGAAAGCTTTTTCGAGGTCTAGTAGAGCCATGGTGGTGTATTGGTTCACGTTGAAAGCTCTCGAAATGTGCTCCGTGACGCGCGTGAGCTGGTGGACTGTCGAATGTTTCTTTCTGAAACCGAACTGTTCATCAGGTAGAGTCTTGTTGTTGACGTGGTGGGGGAGATACCGGTTGAGGATGACTTGCTCGAGTACCTTGCTGAGTGTGGGCAGCAAGCTGATGGGGCGGTATGAAGTCGGATTCGATCGATCTTTTTTCGCTTTGTGGAAGGGTAGGACGCAGGCGTTTTTCCATGAGGCGGGAAAATGGCCCAGCAGTAGGCAGGCGTTGAAGATCTTCGTCAGGTAGATGATAGCTCTCTGCGGAAGGTGTTTGAGGAGCGTGTTGGTGATTTGGTCTTCCCCCGGTGCCTTGTTTGGTTTGAGGTACCTGATGATGTGGGCCACTTCTTTCGGTGAAGCGAGCCTGATGTCGTCCACGTCGGTTTGGGGAAGCAAATGTAGCTCTGCTAGTGTGCTGTCTACCATGCTGGTTACTGCCGGGACGTTCATGCCGTCCGTTGTAGCGTAAGCTTTCTCGAATCCGTCGGCCAAGGTGTTGGATTTTTCTTCGTCCGAGAGTGCCAGGTTCGAGGAGTTGATCTGTTTGAGGGGCGGGATGCTGTTATCTTGATAGCGCAGGGCCTTTGCCATTTTCCAGAGTGAGTTGTCCTGGGTGGTGAGAGACGTAATTTTTTCTGACCACAGAGTGTTTTTCAACTTCGCGATCTCTTCCTTGATTTCTCTGCCGAGAGCGTTGACGGCTACTTTGAAGCAGGTTTCGCGGGTGTTCTGGTGGATTCGGCGAAGTCTATTTTTTTCGGTGATCAGAAGTTTGATGTACGGTGTGAGCTTCACGGTGAAGGGTTGGATTTTCTTCACGGGGATGCACTTATCGCGGGCTGTTTGGATGTTTTTCGTCAGCGAGTTGACCGCTTCGTCAATGCGCGCCGGCGTAGTGAGAGTCTCAGATGTTAGGTAGATTTGCTCGTTGATCCCCTCCTTGAAGTTTTTCCAATCGGCTTTTCGGAGATCGAGTTGAGTTCTGGTTTTTCTCGTGATGTTGCCGCCGATTGTAAAGCTCACCGGAAAATGGTCGGATGATAGTTTGTCTAGTGTCATCAGTGGAGATATGTGTGGTATGTTTTTCACCAGCGCGATATCGAGAGTGCTCGGGTATTTCATCCTCGGGTTGTATAGGGTCGGCTTGTCCGGTGCGAGTACTACGTAGTCGTGATTCTCGAGGTGTTTGAAGAGAATATTTCCGTTTTTATTGGATCTGAAGTTATTCCAATGTCGGTGTTTGGAGTTTAGATCGCCTCCTACGAGTACTCTTGTACCTAGCGCGAGTAATTTGTTGAGGTCGCCTCTCGTGATATTCGCTGAGTTCGACGGGCAGTATGCCGAGATGATTGTAGTCGGTAGGTGGTTTGTCTCGACTCTGATGACAGTAGCTTCCATGTTTTCCATAGCAGGTGTTGGTAGTCTCGTTATCTGGAGTCCTTGGCGTGTGAGGATGGCTGTTCCGCCCGCTGCGCGTGCCCTTCTGTCCTCAGGTAGTGGTCTGTCGTTTCTGTAGACGTCGTAGCCTGGCACTCTGAGTCTGGTTTTTTCGGAGAGATGAGTTTCGCTGAGAAGAATGATGTCGATCTCGAGACTGTTGGTCAGGTCTAGCAGCTCGTCGGTTTTGTTCTGGATGCTGCGTGCGTTCCACATGAGTATCTTCAGCACGGATGCGTCCTTATCCATTGATGGTGTCGTTGAGGAGTTCCATGAGGATAATCAGCTTCTCTGCTTTGGATTTGCAGGAAGCCAGTCTGCTGCGCACTCGGATGAGGCCGTGCAGCAGAGCCATGATGTCATCATCATCGCTGTTGGTGGTCGGTTCCGGTTCGGGTCGGTGGCGTGGTTCGGCCGGTGGAGGAGGCGGGGTGGAGCCGCTGGTGACGTTGGCCCAGGATCGCCGGTCGTCAGCTCTGACGGTGGGTGGTGGGGGTCGTGCCTCTGTTGCCCTGTTCAGGGGCGTGGTGTGGCGCGTCGTCGATCTGCGCTGGAGGGCAGAAACGTACTGTACCCTCTTGGGGCACTCTCGGTAGTTGGCCGTGTGTGGGCCTCCGCAGTTGCAGCACGCGGCGGGCTCGTCCCTGGTCTTCTTGGGGCACTCGGATGAAGCGTGCTCCAGCAGGCATTTGACACAGCGTGCCGTGTGGGAGCAGTTGCTCGACCCGTGGCCGAACCCCTGGCATCGGTAGCACTGGGTGCCGTGCTGCAGGTGCTTGCTGCGGTACTTTTGCAGCCTGATCCTGCAGTGGCACAGGTATAGGACGGAGGTCCTTAGTCTCCCCATATCCACTTCCTTGTTGAAGTGGGCCAGGAAGAGCGGGTACTCGGAGGATGTTGTCGTCATCCTGACGACCTTGGTGGCGGGGAAGCCCTGGCTCTCGAGGTCTTCCATGATGTGTTCGATCTCCACATCGGGCAGGCCTTTGATGACCGTCTTCTTGGTCTTGTCGGCTTCCGACGTAAAGGTGTGGAAGCTCGTGGCTTCCGCTCGTAGGCCGTTGGTGAGGGCTTGATGGTCTTTCATGGAGCGCACGAGGATGTTGGCCGTGCCGCCCCTGTTGTACCGAATGTTAAAGTCGTTTCCGGGTCCGAGGTGTGTCTTGATGTTCGCCGTTATCTGTTGGTGGGTCTTGGCGCCCAGGGTCATCACCACTGGGGGCACGCGGCTCCTCCTGGCGGGTTCACCTGTGGAGGGAGAAGTGTTATTAAAATTGGCACGTTTGGTGCGCGGCGCGCCGCCGCCCTCGCTCACCTCAGGTAGGCCGGTGAACCGGTTGTCACACCGGACAGTCGCGTTCTCGGCAGTTGGTGAATGGGGCCGCTTGATCGGGTTGGTCGGGTGGCGCCAGCCGTCGCTTAGTGGTAGGGGGGGGAAGGTTTCCATGGCCACCGCGGGCCTCGATGGGGGCTTGTAGGTGGAGGCCGGGCCTGGTGGGGGGCGGTGGGGGGCAGATGAGGGCCCCGCCGTGGGCTCCTGCTCGGATGCGGGCTGCGGCATTGCAGCTTCTGGGAGGGGAAAGGTGACAATAATGTGTCCGGTTTTGGTTCTTCTCCGGAACTGTCTGGCGTCGGCGTTAGGCAGGAGGCGATACAGAGCCGACTGCCTGTACCTAGCCTTCAGTGGGGGGCTAGATCGGGGGTTGATGGTGGGTGGTGCCAGTCTGTAACAAAAAGAGATCCATTAATTTTGTACTCTGTTTGCCTTAAAAAAGGCAGTTTTTACGGGCGAGGCCCGCAAGCCGGATGAAATTTTTGGGTCACCGAAATGACGCGAGACCGTGTTGCCAGCCCGGCAAGCCGGACGAAAAATGTTGGTCACCGAAATGGCGCGGTACCGTATTGCCGACCTTCCACGAGCAACACAAACAACACAGAAACACACGTCAGTTCGCACTGGATCCAAAAACCCGACTCCCACACGAGCGTTTTTCGTGTGTACACAGGTATACTCGTATAAACACGCTTACAGGGTACTGTTCGGCCTCTCTTGACGATGCAGCGCCCCGCAGATGTTCAAAGACGGAAGGGTGCATGGATTACATTGGCATTACCTCAATTGGCACGAAATTCTCTGCGACCTACCTCTCACTGCGACTTACCTGTCACTGTGACAAACCTCCGACCATCCTCACAAACCCTGCAAACCACCTCGTCCTCACCTGACCCTGCACCTCAACCTGACATCCGCTACAAACCTCTGCTAACGACCTACCCGACCACACATCCTGCTACACCACCCATCCTTGTACCCCAACTAACAACATGGAACCCTACTTGCTGGAGCTCGAGAAATTAGACCCTCCGATCGAAGCCATCAAAAAATTCCTCGAACTTAAAAAAACTCCGTCCGAAACTCCCATCACTGCAAGACGCAGAAAGGTAACATACTACCTGGACGGAGTAAACCCCTCCAGCTCCGAATTCCTCCCAAGATCCTCCACCACTCCCGAGAAAGCATCAAAACCGATACCACCCACCACCACGACCTCAGCTACACCACTGACTCCGCCCGCCCACCGATCCGCCGAACAGACCCAAGCTATGTACACGGATATACCGACCCCCCCCACCAAACCCTCCACCCGCCCATCGACCTCAGCAGCATCCGACTTCCCCCCTCTCTGGACAACCGCCTCCGCATCCAACAAAAAAAGAAAAGCCTCCACCTCTCCTCGCACCTCCTCTCCAACACCGACCCAAAACCGCTTCACTCCCCTGACCCCCGCTCCAAGTACCATCTCAGATACCATCACGACAGACGATAACAACGAAGAATCCACCGCACCTGCCCCAGTCCGCCCCCGCCCTACCAAGATCCCTCCTATCATCATCACCTCGCCTGATAACTGGAACACCCTGAGACGGAAGCTGGAGTTTGCAGGTGTTAAAATCGCACACGCAAAGGCCATTCCGACCGGAGTGGTATTACATACCGAGAACTCATCCAGCTTCCGTCTCGCGACAAAAATGTTGGAAGAAATTACAACGCCTTTCCATACCTTCGAACTGAGCGAAGATAAAACCACCAAGGCAGTAATCCGCGGTGTTCCCACGTCCATCTCAGAAGATGAAATCTTGGAGGAACTCAAGGACTTAAATCTTCCAGTCATCACCGTCTCTCGGATGAGATCAGGACTAAATAGGACGAATGTCCCCATGGTCCTGGTCCAACTCTCTCATGGCGAAGAAGGAAGGAAGATTTTTAATCTAACGTCACTCTTCCACCTAAAAATCAAGATCGAATATTTGGACCACAAAAAATCCCCTACACAGTGCCACAGATGCCAACGCTTCGGCCACTCGGCTAAAGGCTGCCACCTCCCACCTCGCTGCGTCAAGTGCGCGGGAAATCATTTCACCGCGGCCTGCAACAAAAAGAGGGAAGACGGACCGGCCACTTGCGTGAACTGCACCGGCCCTCATCCAGCAAACTACAAAGAATGCCCAAAACGACCCGCTGACCCGATCCCTCTCTCCCGACGAACACAGGTACCTCCCCAAGTTACCTTCACCTCCCACCCTACCACACCTTCCCTATCCTACGCGAGGGCCTTAAACCCTAGTGTTCCCGAAATCCCTACCCCATCCCCCACCTCCCCTCCCCCTCACACTCCCACCACCCCCCCCCAACCCACACCATCCACATCTCAACCCTCTCCCCCCCCTCCCAGCCCCTCAGGCCCTTTCAATATTTTTGAGTTCCTCAAAAACATAAATTTCACCAAGGTCGGTGAAGTTTTCACCGACCTCATCAATAAATTTAAATCTGCCACTTCACCGGCAGATTATATCTCCATCATGTTCTCAGCAGCCCCCCAAATCATCTCAATTTTCACTAATTAAAATGGCTAACTCGACTACCTCGCCCTCCGCGCTGCGCATCGCATTTTGGAATGCAAACGGTATATTAAAAAACCTACACGAAGTTCGCATATTCACCAACACACACAACATAGACATTTTGCTCATTAATGAAACACATTTAAACCCATCACACTCACCAAAAATCGCTAATTACACGCTGTACAGAAATGATAGATTACACTCACGAGGTGGTGGCACAGCCATCTTCGTGAAAACTAAAATCGCACACACTCGCAATACCACACCCACACTTTCTACAATAGAAAGCACATCAATCACAATACACACAAAACACTCCGGTCCGCTGAGAATTAATTCAATTTATAATCCACCTCAAAAGAGATTACAAAACTCGGATCTTGATTTACTTCTCAGCGGACAAATACCTACTATTCTAGCGGGAGATTTCAACGCGAAACACACCTCCTGGAATAGTAGGCGTGCAAACGTAAACGGGCGTATTTTACACAAATACATATCAAACCACTCAGACATCATCGCAGACGGTCCCATGTCACCTACACACTTTCCAGGACGAGGACTCACGTCTGACGTCCTGGATATCGCAATATTCTACAAATCTCCTTGGACGTACTGTATCGAAACCATTAACGATCTGTCCTCAGACCACAACCCCGTGTTGCTCACAGTCAATGAATTCATCGAACCCCCCCCCACCAAAGCCAGAGAGAAGACTGACTGGACATATTTCTCGCACAGAGTCGGGGAAAAATTATCCATCACTCACACCATCAAAAATACAAAAGATCTAGACATAGCGGTTGACAACTTCGCCGAGACAATTACGTCCTCGCTAAAAGATGCTTCCAAACCCCTGCCCGAGCGCTCTCCTCTGACTCTCAGAGGGGACCTCCCAAAAAATATAA
This sequence comes from Halesus radiatus, assembly GCA_022606495.2. Lineage (NCBI taxonomy): Eukaryota > Metazoa > Arthropoda > Insecta > Trichoptera > Limnephilidae > Halesus > Halesus radiatus. The sequence goes on along the minus strand of JAHDVE020002355.1, from coordinate 38,358 downwards.
AAGATCTCATCTCTCTCAAAAATAATCTCCGCCGCCACTGGCAAAAAAATCGTGTCCGTAGAATCAAAACCACCATCAACAGACTTCAAGCCCTCATAAGAAAAAAACTCTATGAGCACTCAAATGACACTTGGAACAAAAAACTTCAAGAGATAAATCCACAAGATGGCTCCTTGTGGAAATTATCCAAAGCCCTCAAATCTACCCCTGTACCAAACCACCCCATTCACTCCGAAAACGGTCTCGTTTTCGATGATCAAGACAAATCGGAGGCGTTCGCCGACAGTCTTGAAAAACAATTCAGCCCCAGCTTCAAACACGCCAACCTCGACCACATTGCAAACGTCAACCGCAGAGTAAATAGCATATTAAATTCCTTACCCCCCGAAAATATCCACTTCACCACCCCTGCCGAAGTAATCCGGGCTATAAAAGCCCGGAAAAACAAAAAAGCTCCCGGCCCCGATGGGATCACAAACTTCGCTCTTAAAGCTCTCCCCCAAAAAGGAATACTAGCAATAGTAAATCTAATCAACGCCGCCCTCCGATTACGCTATTTCCCCAAAAGTTGGAAACATGCTCACGTAATCGTTCTTCCCAAACAAGGAAAAGATCCACTCTTTTGCGAGAACCACCGACCGATCAGTCTTCTCTCAAACATTGGGAAAATTTTTGAAAAAATTCTACTCACCCGGCTCCTAAAGCACATTGACGAAGTCTCAACCCTACCCGAAGAGCAACACGGATTCAGATCACAACACTCCACCCTTCACCAACTCCTGAGAGTCTCCGAAATCATCATCGGAGGCTTCAACACCTTTCGGTCTACTGGCGCCATTTTCCTGGACATAGCCAAAGCCTTCGACAAAGTATGGACTAACGGCCTGCTTCTCAAACTCCACGACACCGGCATCGACCCCCAACTGTTCGGTGTCCTAAAATCATTTTTACGCCGTCGTACTTTCCAAGTGAAATACCGCGGCGCTCTCTCCAAAATACGCTTCATGACGGCAGGGGTCCCCCAGGGGTCCCTACTGTCCCCCACCCTCTTCAACGTCTACACACACGACATACCCCTCACAGAAAACCACAATTCATACAAAGCTCTGTATGCAGATGACACCACCGTTATGGTTCAGTACAGTTCGCCCAAGATGATTACACATCGCCTACAACTAAACATCAACAAACTCCAAGATTGGTATGACGAATGGCGCATAGACGTGAATCCCATAAAGAGCGTAGCGGTCTTCTTTTCCCGTAAGAGAGGCCGCTCCGGTCCCAGTGGGAACGTCACGTTGCACGGCCAGGTCATACCGTGGAAAAACAGTGCCAATTATCTTGGAGTTACACTGGATAAAAGACTCACATGGATACCACACATCAAAAATACACTCACAAAAGCCCGGAAAATTTCCGGTGCTTTACACCCACTATTACAACACCACTCAAAAACCTCACTCAGAAGCAAACTACTCATATACAAATCACAAATACGTCCCGTTTTAACTTACGCCTCAGCCATATGGGCCACTGCCAACACAAAGCGACTCGAACAATTCCAAAATGTCATGCTCAGAAGATGCACCAAAAGTCCTTGGTTCGTCAGAAATAGCATAATCAACACAGGCACGAAAATCCCCCCCCTGAGGAAACACATAGTCGATTTAGCCAAATCTTTTTTCTCAAAACTTGCTTCAAATCCAAACCCAAGCATCAATTGTCTCGGGCAAATAAGACCCGACGACAACACAACCTACCCCCTCCCGATCTCCATAACACTCCCCCCTTGATGTGTGGGCTCTAATAAAAAATTACAAAGAGCAACCAAAAATACAAAAAAATAGTATTAGAAGTTATGCAAAAAGAAGCCAATCCACCCGGCATGCAAAAAACATCCAACACTTCAAAAAAAAAAAAAAATCAATCAATAAAATACCATATCTAAAGCCCTATAAGTTGCCATAGGCAGCCCACACATCGGGTAGAAAAAAACCATCCTCCAGGTAACCATCACCCTCAGTTCGCGAGAGAGAGAGATTAGATTCTCTGAAACTCGCCCGCAACAATATGATAAAATGGATTCTCTGCTTTGATGCGCCACAGAGTAGCCGGGACGAGTCAGCGCTACCGGAGATCGGAAAACACTCTTGTAAAGGCTATCGCCCAGCGGCAGGGCTCGCCCTTTCACCACAGTTGGAGAATTTCCCTTCAGTCACCGTAGCATAAGTGCTAAATATGTTAATCTCTTTATTTTTATTTTATTTTGTTTTTTTATTTTATCTTATGCTATTTTTTTATATTATATTTCCAGATCATGTAATTTATTCAGATGTAATTTTATATGGCAGAGTATTGCACTCACCGCTTTGTTCAGCTGAAATAAATAAATAATTATTGTTTACGATATTATGACAGTTCAGATTTGCAGTCTTGCTCAGGAACGATGACAAGTTACCGAAATTATCGATAAAACCTTCATCAATGTTCTGTGATAGGGAAAATTTAGAATGCGAGCAATTCATACAAACACATTGCCATCTTTTGGCATAGTCGAATGTTGTTGAACGAATTTATCAACGACCTACGGGCTCTTATTACGTCATACGAAGAAGCGACTCACTGTCCCATTTAAAAATCGAGTGACAGCTGTCAGTTGTGTACAGGTGACGCTCTCAGAAGCATTGACATATCAGAGCCAAAAGCCAACAATTTTTTTTAATAATAATGACAATCGGTGATAAGAACGAAGTGGATATGAAAGAAAGCAAAAAAAAGTTTCCCATTCACCAAGTGCTGGCCGCCATAATATGTGAGTGTTTTGCTTGGACTTACTCTTACTCTAAGATTTTTTACTACTGCTTGGCACAAAGTAAACAAACAGCATTTGACAGAATCTAATTACTGACATTAAATAAAAGAGTTTAATCGTTGAATCGTGATTAACGTAACTAGTCACCAATCACGTAGATGCAAAACTCAGAAAAAATACTATTTCATCGCTTGTTTACAGAATTCATAATATTTTTTATTTTTTTTTTATTTATTTTAGTCCATAAAACAGGCAATATGCCCAAAACTTACATACACGAATGTTTACATAGCAATAAAAAAATAACAAGTACAATAAACAACAACAAACATTTTCTCGCAAAAATGATAATGATTATGAAAAAGGAGTAAAATGTCGAAAACATATTATAAAGTAGGTGTATAAACTAACTCCTTATTGTCACTTGTGCTGATGGTACACTGTTTCGGTACTTAATAAAGGGCATCATCACATTATCAGTTTGTTATTAATGATATATATTTTTTTAAATTTGATTAATTGTTTCATTAAAAATGTCTATTTCATTATTAGAGCAGTGTACAGTATTGTAATTTCTTAATGTCCGCGGTAAAGGAGAGAAATATCCCGTATTTGCATAAAAAATGCCTTCTATCCTCCTTGTTGATTTTCTTGTTGGTGTATTAATGTTGATTTGTGATAAAATGTTTGGTGCATCAATCGATGCATGCATAATTGGCAGAATAATGTACAAGTATTTAACGTTTTTAAATTAGGATATACTCGTACGTTTAAGCGTAATGTTTTACTAGTGGTAACGTCCGTTGTTTTGAAAATGTTGGCTTTAGTGTTGTCACAAGAATAAATTAACGGTGTTCGCGTCATATTGAAAATAAAACATAAGATTTTATTACTAATTTTATTGATAAAAAAAATATTTCCAGCTGGGACTCGGTGGAAAAGCTCATAATGGAAAAAAAAACAAGATACGTTTGCATATGCGGAAGTACAGAAAAATGCACTTGATTTTTTATAGTTCCTTTAAATAAAAACGCGTAAATATTGAGGGAGCGATTTATGTTATTCGGCGGTGCATCCTCTCTACATACCCACGCACACACACGCACATATAAATAGGCCTATTTTATTACTAGGCCGTATATTATTACCACTGCATAATCCTTCGGTAACACAGCAATATTGTTATAAATATATATATAAATTATATAAAATTATATAAATTATATATATATATATATAATTTTTTTTTCTACTATATATATATATATATATGGTATATTTCCACGCAAGACACCTGCTGTTATAAGTATAAGTATATTGACGGTCTTCATGGTCGAGGGGTAAGGCTCTCGAATACGAATCCGAAGGTCGCGGGTACAAATCCCGGCGTGCGAAAGTTAATCTTATTAAATTAATTTGTGTTGTTTCACAATTAATTAATTAAAAAAATAATATATGGTATATTTCGCACGTTACAGAGTGGAATATACTCTAGGTATCGCCCTGGTGAAAGACCACCATTCAGAATTGAAACGTTGCTTGAAATGGCTTTTAGCCGTGTTTGGTGACTGGATCTGAATAACCAAGTATTTCCCCACCTTCCTCTTCACCTTCTCCTTCCTCTACCCACTACCATCAGCCTCACAATATTCCCCGAATGGAGATGCCATATTCTCACTGGCTCCAGACGGTTGGGAGCACTTGGTACTCTTGTGCGGTATTCACATAAAAAAATAGACTTTTGTCGTACCTACGACCGTATGTCTTCTCTGCATACATCTTCGGGGACATTCAGTTATATTATTTGCGGGTAGGAACCTATAGCGTATTTTCCCCATGCCGACTGCATATACAAGTGTGTCGTATTTTATTATTCGGCCGTATATCCTCACTGCCTACTCCTTCGGCGACTCGGCATTAGTGTTAGTGAAAACATTTTCCACTCAAGACGCTTGCAGATATAAGTATATCGACTTTGGTTATACGGTCGCCTATCCTCTTTGTATACTTACTTTACAAATGAGGACGAACAGCAGAAATAATCCTTTAGGGGATCAACTATATGAGCGATCAGCTGTCGGGGGATCAACTGTCATGGAACCAAACGTGTGTTGAATTATCACGGAACAATAGAAAAATAAATTATATTACTTTTTCAATAAAAGTAAAATTATTTTGCGGGGTTATTATTAATAAAATGAATGATAAATGCTTTGTTTACACCGCGGGACTGTTTAATAAATAAATCTAATTTTTAGTCTATGCTTGTCACTATTTCTTAGTATACTTTGTATCCTGATGAGGGGAGCTTCGCTTTAGAAACATGCTGATATTTATACATTAAACAGGGTTGTACATAGAGTATTTCTCATTACTTTTATAAAGTACTAGCTGACGTGTACCCCGCCTCGCTCGCGTGCAATAATTGATTTGACATCGAAAGTAACTATCTCAAAATAAAGAAACATTCATTTGAATATTTTATTTCATTCCAAACGTTTATTTTTTTCAAAATATATCTAAATCATAAAAGTAGGTACCTACTCGTGTTTACTATTTTGAAAATATTCTACCCAAAAATCCTTCTTCTTTTGAATATGCAATCTGTGGCTAACTAGAGTGTTATATCTATGGGCTAACCTAAATAAAGCACGTCGGGTTTAATGTTCTTCATAGTAGTTTTAAAACGTTATAGCAACAGTTTAACATATTGGATTTCATTCAAACTACTCTATAAACCTTTCCGGTACTAATAAGAACAAACTGTGCTATTTTCAGCGAAATCAGTCAAGTGATTTTCGAGAACACCGAGGACAAAGAAACAAACAAACTTACATTGATTTTCATCGTAGATATGTATACTACCCTGGATGCAAAATATCACCACTTTTCCCATAAATATCCAGATTTTACTCCTAGATATGTATACTACTCTGGTTGCAAAATATCACCACTTTTCCCATAAATATCCAGATTTTACTCGTAGATATGTATACTACTCTGGTTGCAAAATATCACCACTTTCCCATAAATATCCAGAATTAAACCAAAAATGACACCACTTATGTTGCAAAATACCAAAAGGGGGAACATAACACTACTTTTTTTGCAAAATATAACCGCTTTTGGTGAAATATAACAAACAATTACCCCAACAACAACAAAAATATGAATTTCACCAATAATAACGCGAATTTTGACTTTTGAATTTTGAATTTTCAAGTCCCTAGTCAAAAGGGTATTCAAACAATGAAATAAACGCTGCCCTGTTGAGTTAGGTTAGGCTAGGCTATGCTAGTCTAGGATATGTTAGGATAGAATATGGACATGCACAATCAATGTATTTATTTATTTATTTAAGGACCAATGTCCAATTACATAAAATACATAACATGAAATGAAATAAACAAGAGCTACAGAAAAAGAACAGCACATACATAATACAAGAATGAAGCAATGACAAAAAGAGGACAAAAATATACATTTGAGAGAACATTCAAGTCAAAGCCTGAACATGGTTTTAGTAGAGTCCATGATTTTAGACATTCTAAATGATAATCTTCGAGATCTAATTTCGTAAAGCCCTACAAAAGTCATTAACACTGGTACCAAAAATTTTACTTAACAAATCTCGACATTCTGGACAGTGGAGAATGGTACCCGCAATTAATGGAGTGTTTATTGAGTCTACGGCAAGGAATACTGAAAGACGTAATCGTAAAAATGTCAATGCAGTCATTAAAATAAGCATAATAAAAAAAAATTATGTTATAATTGAAATATATGAATTTAACTGATCAGTATTTATTTATCATTAGATGGTTGAAAATTTCGCGTTTGCGATAACGCGAATTTCTTCGTTTTAACGCAAACAACGTGAAATTCGCACGTTTTTCTCGTATTTTAAAATGAGAGCAATATTACACGTTCTAAATATTCCATTGTCTTCGGTTTAGGCATGCTAGAATAGCCATAAAATGGAACGTAGCTAACTTCATGTCGATTACGCTGCGTACTGTCATTCTTATTCAGAAAAAATAGATATTAATAATTAAAAAGAAAAAAACGTTTAAAAAAAAACTTTTCTAAATTAATCGCTTTTTTGCAAAATTTCAAAAAGGAAACAAAACACCACTTTGCTAAATACAAGCGTTTTACTGAAAAAAAATCACAAAAATGACGGGAATTTCAGGTTCATATTCATTAGCATAGATATGATCAACACAAACTTAGGGATGTATATATAAGTTCATAATATATGCACACTTCCGACAGGGATGTCACTGAGAAAAGTCACTGAGAAACATCATTTTTGCTTGCATATGTCTCAGTATTACTTTTAGCTAGAAAGGTACAAGAAGTGTGTAATAACCTTGAACGAATTTGAATTTTCGACAGATTCATTTTTATTAATTAAATTTACTGCTCTTTATTTCGCTGGAGTTTTTTTTCCGGGGTTGAATAACAAATTAAAACGTGCTGTATACAAGTAGTGCATCTGTCTAAGTACTATGTCCACATCAACTCTGCGATATCTAACATTTAAATGTGATTTTATTTATTCATTTGCAAGAAACAAACAGCTTTTAATACAAATATATGTACAAAGGAAGTTTAACAAAAGGTAAGCAAAAAAAGTTTCTTGCGCTAACAGTGGTAAAATTGAATATTTTATTTATGAAGCTGACAAGACAAAGACAAACAAAATAAAAGGAAGACGGAAGAGGAAGATAGGATCGGGACAGGAGATGATCTCGATACATTTTATACATGTGCATCAATTTGTGATCGTACATATTACTTCAGTTCGATATTTTGAAAGGGTGTTGTGAAGAATGTCGATACTGTGATTACCTCACTAAAGTTCTCCCAATGATCGGGAGCAAGTTAAGGCGATCCACTTGCTAAAATTCCGACAAAATCACGCGCTCTTTAAAAATCGCCTTTTCTTGCAAACCGTTAATTAATAAAAATAAGTAAAGTATAAAATTGTCTTAGAATGTGATGTAGAATCATCTCCTTTCAGAGAGTACCACTAATTTCTGCAGATCGTTTGCTTAAAATAAAATAAAAAATGGACTTATATATTCCAATTTGATTTTGTAACTAACTTTCATTTTCTATGAGCAATTTTGGTGTTGTCATTTGAAACCTTTTAAACAATCGCAGCGCTCTCGATTTTTGTCTACTATTAAATGTCAGACTGTAGGTACTATAACTTATTTCTGATGCTATATTCTCCCAGCCTTCATTGCCAGACGATATATTATTACCATAAATACATTGTAATACATACAGACATCAGCTCGTTTCTTCGCTTGCATTTTCAATGTAGATCACATTATTTCTTGGCATACACGTGCCAAGTTTCCGCGTCTCATCTTTTGGCTTATGGCCATGTCTATACAAACCAAACAACTTCAGACACACATCTGTTGGTTTCAAGTGCAATGTCAGCGTCATTACGCAATAAATAACAAGTGCTCGGGTACCCGAGTTATTTTTTAATAAATAATGTAAAAAACGAACGCAATTTCTATCTCTTGGCCCATTCGGGTCTGGGACCCATCGACAAGGCGCCTCCAAGCGTAACTACTCTACCCTACATCGGCGGCTTCCGTTAATAGCAGGCCCACCCTCTGGAATTGTTTCTCTAAACTTAGGAAGGCGATAGACCGGATGCTTTCCTTCTGGAAATGCACACAGAATTTAAAGACAACAATTTTTAAAATAAAAGTTAAGTCAGAAACAAGTCTTCTATCTGAGAGTTTTAATAATTTTAGTTCATTCATCAAGTAATTGTAATTTATAGTTTCAATAGGTAATCCGAGTTTATAGTTAACATATCTTAAAAAAATGATGTTGAATTTTAAAGAAGATTTATTCATTATTTATTTGCTTTTCAAGTCCTCATTGCACTCATATTTATGCAAATATCCATCCACATGTAATAATTTAGTATATTATAATTACGCGATGCAAATATCATATTATTTAATCATTGAAGAAAATAATATTAACAAATCTAAATGAAAGATGAAACCGGACAAAAGGACAGAAACTAAAAATATTTCAGTCGCATCTGGGACACGAACCCAGGTCCTCTGCCTATCCGGGGCAACGCTCAACCGACTTAGCTAATGAGACAAGTTCAATTTGTGTCATCTTCACCGATATCATATCTCAAATTCAAGATTTGTCAATATTATCTTCCATTTTTAATCTCATATTATTGGCAGCTATTTTTATGATGTTTAAAGTTCTTTCTTCAATGATTAAATATTACTATGAGGTTTTTTAAATCTCAATAAAAATAATTAATAATTAAAAATTGAATTCTTTAGACTTTTATCAAAAAGTCAATAGATGTCTCATATAAATAAAAAGTCGGATGTAAATCCGAGACACTGTTTAAGTTTGCAATTGAGTTCGGGTAGAACTTTGTAAACATCATAAAAATAGCTGCCGATAATATGAGATTAAAAATGGAAAATAATATTCACAAACCTCGAATTTGAGATATGATATCGGTGAAGATGACACAAATTGAACTTGTCTCATTAGCTAAGTCGATTGAGCGTTGCCCCGGATAGGCAGAGGACCTGGGTTCGAGTCCCAGATGCGACTGAAATATTTTTAGTTTCTGTCCTTTTGTCCGATTTCACCGTTCATTTAGGTGTGTTAATATTATTTTCTTCAATGATTAAATATTACTATGAGGTTTTTAAATCTCAATAAAAATAATTAAAAATATCATATTATTACTCAACACGTAAATTAACAGTATTACTAGGAGAAATGTATTTTTTAGCTCAAACAGGTAAACCTTACCGTAATTCGAAGGATTAAAATCAAACAACGTTATCTACAAAGACGTGTTTTTTTATATTTTTATTTTAGATTCTCGGCTATATGATAGTCAAACAGCATTATGTCAATATTTTCTAGTTTGATTATAAATTGTTTGATATCGGTAGTGTTAATAGTATAAAATTGCTCTTGTTTAATATAAAACGTTTGTATAAGCTGTTACTGTTGTTATGAAGCAAGTCCATAACAATTAAGGTTAACAAACTACCCCGGAATTACTTAAAATCAAGAACTATTTTCTCTTATTATTGGCATTTGGGCCTAGCAGAATGGTTGACGCTCCTTTGGAGGCGGAACAGATTGTTCTGTTGTTATTTTAGATTCTCGGCTATATGATAGTCAAACAGCATTATGTCAATATTTTCTAGTTTCTTTATAAATTGTTTGATATCGTTAGTGTTAATAGTATAAAATTGCTCTTGCTTAATATCAAACAATTGTATAAGCTGTTACTGTTGTTATGAAGCAAGTCCATAACAACTAAGGTTAACAAACTACCCCGGAATTACTTAAAATCAAGAACTATTTTCTCTTATTATTGGCATTTGGGCCTAGCAGAATGGTTGACGCTCCTTTGGAGGCGGAACAGATTGTTCTGTTGTTATTTTAGATTCTCGGCTATATGATAGTCAAACAGCATTATGTCAATATTTTCTAGTTTCTTTATAAATTGTTTGATATCGTTAGTGTTAATAGTATAAAATTGCTCTTGCTTAATATCAAACAATTGTATAAGCTGTTACTGTTGTTATGAAGCAAGTCCATAACAACTAAGGTTAACAAACTACCCCGGAATTACTTAAAATCAAGAGCTATTTTCTCTTATTATTGGCATTTGGGCCTAGCAGAATGGTTGACGCTCGTTTGGAGGCGGCTCGGGCAAGGAGGAAGAGAATTCACTTTAGTTTTGGGACCCGGGAAGAGCTGTCGTTCCATCCTCATCAGAAGTTTGCCGAATCAGCAGTCAGGAATATTCCATATAGTAGATTTTTTAGTGATCTTTACTAATATTTCAATTTAAATCTAATTACGAACCGAATCGAGAGATTACGTAATACTATTCTTGTCACAAGAAAAATCAAATTGTCAAAGAACGTCAATGACTATACGAAAAACGGTTTAAACGGCAACAGTTTATTCTTATGCTCTCTCCGTCTTTGCTCAAATTCCGTCTTATACCCCCCATTACCTTAGTGAGCGGGCTTAGATATAAGATTATAAGATATAAGTGTCGCTAGCACACAGTTTACAATTCTTTGAAATAAAAATAAATAAAAGCCCTACAAAGCAATAGGCAGCCCGCTCACTGGGTAGAGAAGATTATCTGCACATTTATGCAGCTCTAACCACAGTTAACACAGGAAGAGGGAGAAATGTTCCCTGGCACTACACAAAAATTTTACAATACCCGCTCTTAGTGTTTTTTGACACATTCATCTGCCACGGAGAATATATGTATTTTAAGTTGATTTATTATTATGTTGTTATTATTTTGTGAACCGTTTATGTTACTTTTATCTAATATGTTACCTGTTATCTAATATGTTACCTGTTATCTAATATCTGACGCCATCTATTGAGGGATTTTGCCGTTACAAGCCTTTCTCATACTAATAAAGTTGGTTGTTTACAGGTGAAATATAATAAAAAGAGTAATTATTCAATGAAACACTAGTATATATTGATTAACTTGGCGGGTTTGCGATAAGCCGACGTAGCTCAATGGTAGAGCATCTGACCGGACATCAGAAGGGTGCAGGTTCGAGTCCTGTCGGCGACATTTTATCTTTTCTCGGAAGGTTTTTTCAATTTGGATCAGTGTTTCAGGCTAATAATTATTGTTTATAAAAATAATTGTTACCCTTTGCGCTATGCACAAAAATCTTGTCTTAAAAACTTTAGTTTATGAATTAATAATATGTAAGTGTTTTCGTTACTTTTATCTAATATGTAAGTGTTTTTGTTACTTTTATCTAATATGGAAGAGTTTTTGTTACTTTTATCTAATATGTAAGTGTTTTTGTTGTTTTTATCTAATATGTAAGTGTTTTCGTTACTTTTATCTAATATGTAAGTGTTTTTGTTACTTTTATCTAATATGGAAGAGTTTTTGTTACTTTTATCTAATATGTAAGTGTTTTTGTTGTTTTTATCTAATATGTAAGTGTTTTTGTTACTTTTATCTAATATGGATGAGTTTTTGTTTTGCAATGATAAGATTTAAATTGCTATATTTTAAGAGAAAAAAACTGTTGTTTTTTTTTCTTCTTATATACACATTAAAATCAATCTAAGTTCGTTGGTATGTTTGTTTGTCATCAATTTTCTCAAAAATTACTCGACCGGTTTCGCTGAAAATAGCACAGTTTATTCTTATTAGTGCCGGGAAGGTTTAAAGAGTAGTTTGAATGAAATCCAATATGCAAAACTGTGGCTATAACGTTTTAAAATTAGTATGAAAAACATTGAACCCGCCATGTTTTATTTAGGTTAGTCCATAGATATAACACTGTGGTTAGCCACAGATTGCATATTCAAAAGATTAAGGTTTTTTTGGGTAGAATATTTTCATAATGGAAAACACGAGTAGGTACCTACTTAAGAACTTTATGATTTAGATATATTTTGAAAAAATAAACGTTTGGAATGAAATAAAATATTCAAATGAATGTTTCTTTATTTAGAGATAGTTACTTTCGCTGTCAAATCAATTATGGGATTCTAATAAAAATGAAAATCGTTCTAGTAACAGGATAAATAACGTACTTGAAGTACCTTTGTGTAAAACTAGGCTTGCGCAGGGACATGCTTTTTTTATTGCTCCTAAAATTTTTAATTTTCTATCTACATAATGTAAGTGTCCAAACATATTATCTTTAAACACATACAAAAATGAAATAAAAAAACTGGATTAAAACCAAAGATATCAACCTTTTCCTGCTATAACTGTATATTTTCCCCACTTTTCTTTCTTTGCTTTTCGATTTGTTTTCTTATCTAACTTAAAATCTTTTATTTAACTAACCTTCAACATTCATGTATTAATACAAATAAACCAATATACTGCAACTAACTGATACCAGATTTACCCACGCACTGGCCTTGCCTATGTGGGATTTTTTGTTTTATATACATTACTCATAGGTTGTTCAGATGTATTTATAATTTAATGTTAAAAAAAAAAAAACAACAACAAATCATTGTACCTTATTTGTGTGAATGTATGTTTCAAAAAATAAATAAATAAATAAAAATAACAAGAAAGAATTCACAACTTCATAACTTTATTCCAAAAGCAGTAGTAAATAAATAAATTTACATAAATATCTCCTCTCTTCATGCTTCATCGCAGATGTGCCACTGGGAAACTGATAAAGCGGACATTATTGTTATTTAAAAATATATATTTTAACAACTTTTAAAAATGCGAACTATGTTGTAAGTATAAAAATGTTTACAGAATAACAGTTTAAAATTCAAGAGAATTTAAATATTACATTTTGTATAATAATTGTTCTTTTTTGTATTTTTTCTTAATCCTCTTCACTAGAGGGTTCTTTGGTAGAGTTATTTAATTTGATACCATGTTGCGTCTTCAATGATACCATGTGCGTCTTCAATGTCTTTTTTAGAGCTGTTTTTAAGGTTGTTTCATTGACCTCTTTCAGCCAGACTTCAATACTTGACTTGTACCCGTTAAACTTTTCTATTCGTTTTCAATTAAAACTTTATTCCATTTAAAAAATTAAATTTTAAGGCATCTTTAAAGACATTTTTAAATAAGGCAGAATGTACAACAATAGAGAAATGTTCCTTGGCACTGTACACAAAAAAATCACAATACGATATATATTTTTTTTAATTTTTTTTTTTTATTTGAGAACGGTAAGATACGTAGTTCTTATGTCCCTACATGGAATTCACCGAAGTTTTTTTTTAAATTCTATGATTTTCTTGACATTTTTTTGTTATGGAATCATCGTAATTTGTTGCAGGCAACCTCGGTTCTTTGAACTGCGGCATGGGTATAGGTTGGTTGTCCCCCGCTCTGCCGCAGTTGCGTGCCGCTGGCGGGCCGCTGTCTCCTGCCGACCCCCTGTCAGGCCTGGGGCACCACGGCCCGGCGTTAGACCCCGCGATGGCGGCCAGCCTGGCCTCGTGGCTGGCGGGCGCTTTCCCCATGACCGCGCTGCTCTTTACTCCGTTCACTGCGCTGGTCGCCGAGGCCGCCGGGAGGAAAGTCTGCGCTATGGCGGCCGGAATACCCTTTGCGGTAACAAAAACTTTCTTAATTGTTTTTGTGTTTAATTCGTAGAACTCAATTTAATTAATTTTCTTTAAATTGAATGCAAACCGATAATAAACCATTATTTTAAAAAAACCCGTCCAAGTTCCATCCTCTTCGGGCTGCATCCCTGAGTTTCGTCGTTGGCTCATAAAGCTGAGTGATACGTAACTCAATCTAACCAATATTATTCAATAATATTATCTTTTAAGTACTCAATTTTAAACGCATTTTTTCCTCATAGCACCAACCAGTACCTATCAAAGACATACATAATTGTTTACTCTTTAATATTTGTTTTTCTCATCTCTTCATAAGTAATTAACTATTAGACCATACTCAAATTATCTGGTATACGTAAACGATTACTCTATACTTTTTTCTTATCTCTTTGAACTTAACTTTTCTTTCTATATTAATTATCGTAATGTACTCAAATTATATGGTATACACAATTGGTTTTTTTTCTGTACTATTCTTCACATCTCTTTATACTTAATTATTATACTTTTTCTAGATATATTATATTACCATACTATGTCAATACTAGCTTTTTTCCCTTCTATTTTTGTGTAATGGCACTTAATATGAACTAAGCTTGTCAATTTGACTGTCCTAAAACGAGATTTGTTAATAGCTGGATAGTCATAGATTTCTTAATTTTTTGTTTGTTAATAAAGTGTGTTTCAAATAAATAACAATAATTTTTATTAATATCATTATTATTAGTATTATCGTAATTAGTAAGAAGTTTGATTACATCGAAAAATAAATCAGGACCTGGGGTAGAGCCTTGGGGTAATCCACGAATCATATCAATAACCTGCAGAGAATACACCATTACGTAAATCAAATTAACCTCTTGGATCCAAATATAATTTAAGACCGTGTTTGCTTTTGAGACCTGTCGCATTGAATGTTGTACTCGGCATATTTCGGCCTGACATTAAAGTTTGAATACATTTGCTGTTTTTTAATGTATTTAATGTAATTTTATAATGAAATATAAAATTTTTTAACGCAAAAACGTTTTTTTTTTAAACCGCTTACAATGGTTTTTTCTTGTAACATTATCATTTTTTGTCACACTAAAAAACTATAATACATTTGCGTATAATAATACGCAAATGTATTATAAAGGATTTTGTCCCTTAATCTTTTTACGTTTCATAGAAAAATGTGAAATTAAATTTCCTCAAAATTCACGTAGACTTTCACAATTACGATGTTTTTCACGTTTTTTTTTTCATTTATTTTTTTACTGTTTTTCAAAGCAGTATTTTAAGTATTATATCCGGCAATTAAAGTGAGAATTGTTAAAAATGTAACTGTTAACTGGATAATATTAACCGGTTGTTAATATTATCCTCCATTTTTATAAATCCCATATTATTGGCTGCTAAATTGAGTTCGGGATGAAACTTTGCAATCATCATAAGGATAGCTGCCAATAATATGGGATTTATAAAAATGGAGGATAATATTAACAAGTCTTGAACATGAAGTATGATATCGGTGTAAATGGCGTAAATTGAACTGGTCTCATTAGCTAAGTTGGTTAAGCGGTTACCCCGGATAGGTAGAGGTCCTGGGTTCGAGTCCCAGATGCAACTGAAATCTTTTTAATTTCTGTTGTTTTTTCGGTTTCGTGGTTCATTTGGGATGTGTTAATATTATCCTCTTCAATGATTAAATATTACGATGAGGTTTACAAACTTCAATATGTTATAAAAAATAAATTGGGCATAATAATTGCATAAATCGTGAAAGTTTCACAAGAATAAATTGCACAAACGAATAAAAATTATCACAAATGAGTAGCTAACATAATGTTTTTAATAATAACATAGTTAACTAAATATTTTTAGTACATTGAAGCACAAAATTCAATAGTTGTCACGGCATCTCGCTGTACCGCATGCTTAAAAACAATCGATGGCGGCTAACTTTGATTTTGACAGTCTTAGTGACATATTTAAATTATTTGCAACACTTTGTCGTTAATTTCTGGAAGCTAAGAAAAAGTGTGGTTTTTTCGCTTTCTAACACTGTTTAGATCATATTTATCTAACCGAAATACGAAACAGTATGGAAGATCTACAGTCCCTCGTATCTAGGATGAATGAAGTATGTATGAAGAATAAGCTAATGGTGAATGTAAGTAAGTCTAAAGTCATGGTGTTTGAAAGGGAGAATACGAAAACAGTATGCAATATAGTTGTGAATGATGAATACTTGGAGCAGGTAGATGAGTTTGTGTATTTGGGAAGTAAGCTCACAGAGATGGAAAGACTGATAGGGATATTGAAAGAAGGGTGAATGCAGGAAACTCCATTAACGGAGGACTGAACGCTGTTGGCGCAAACAAAAAGTTGTCAAAAGAAGCGAAGCTAGCAGTCCACAATGGAGTGCTGATACCAACTCTGATGTATGGCAGTGAGGCATGGAACTGGCAGAGGAAGGATGAAAGTAGACTGAATGCTGTAGAAATGAGATCTGAGACGAATGTGTGGTAAAACCATGTATGATCGTGTGAAAAATATTGCAATTCGTAAAGAATGCAAGGCTGATGCAAGCGTAATGAGTAAGAATAAGAATGGAACGCTTAGATGGTTTGGGCATGTGGGGCGAATGAACGAAGAAAGGAGTGTAAGAAGAATATATGACGCGAATGTGGATGGAAGAAGTAGCCGGGGACGCCCGAGGAAGACTTGGCGCGATCGAGTGAATCAAATACTTGAGTCGGGCCATGTCAGAAGTCGGAATAACAGAAGAGAATGTATGAGACGTTGTATGAAAGTGAATGAAGCAGGAAGTGTATGCCAAGATCGAGTAGTTTGGCGGTCCGTCCTCTCTGCCTACCCCTGCGGGGAAACGGCGTGATGGTTAGTTAGTTAGTTAATTAGAAATACGAAATGAGATAGAATGACTTTTATAAGTCCGCACAGTTTGTTCCGGAAACGGAACAGATGCCAGATACTGCGTTCGATTCGCGGTTCCTGCTCGGGAACTGATTTGACTGAGGAGTTTTAACCATCTTAAAATTTTGTTCAACAGATAAACGCCATCATAATCCTCGCCTCCGACAGCATCTATTACCTGCTAGTCGGGCGTTTCATCATGGGCATCGGCGTGGCTCTGGCCATGGGTAACATCCCCACCTACATCGGAGAAACCTCCGAAGCGCGAGTACGCGGCACGCTCGGGTCGCTGCTCACGCTGACCTACACGTGCGGCATCACGGCCTGCTACCTCGTGGGCGGGTTCCTCAGCTACAGGGCGGCCGCTGTTATGATGCTAGCGTCGGCAGTGTTGAGCACTGTTCTGTTTGTTCTCGCGCCGGAGACGCCTGCTTGGCTGGTGAAAAAGGGGAAAATTCAGGTACTTTCAAAAATACGTATTTACAAAATTTTTAAATTTTAAGAATTATTCGGTCATGATGGCCTCCATGGTCGAGGGGTAAGGCTCTCGACTACGAATCTGAAGGTCGCGGGTTCAAATCCCTATTATTTAATTAATTTGTGCTGTTTCACAATTAATTAATTTAAGAATAATATGTAGTATATTTGCGCACGTTCCAGAGTGGAAGATACTCTCAGTATCGCCCTGGTGAAAGACCACCATTCAGAATTGAAATGTTGCTTGGAATGGCTTTTAGCCGTGTTTGGTGACCAGATCTGAATAGCCAGGTATTTCCCACCTTCCTCTTCTCCTTCTCCTTCCCCTCCCCAATACCTTCAGCCTCACAAAATTCCCCAATTGAGAATGCCATAGTCTCACTGGCTCCAGACGGTTGGGAGCAGTTGGGACTCATGTAAAAAAAAATTAAATTCAAATGCATATACTCGTACATCTCGCTATCATTACTGCGTCTTCAAATTCGTCTGAATAGATAACCTTCATTTAATTCACAAATGTTCTAACAAAACTTAGAAACATGTTCTTTTATTTAGTTTTAAATTTACGCCGAAGAAGCGAAACCGGTTGGTGACGATTTAAAAATAAATGTTTATTTATCCGGGGTAAATCCGTTGTCCCTGATACATAGAGGTCCTGGGTTCGAGCCCCAGATGCGACTGATACCTTTTTTATTTTTCTGTTGTTTTTTCAGATTTGTGTTTCATTTGGGATGTGTTAACAAAAATATTAATTTGTATTAAGGAATAATAATAAAATATAATAACGTTCGTTGGGTGCAACGGACAAAACGCAAGTTTATTGTGATTGGTAAAACTGTCACTCCATGGATAAGAACTCATTATTATTATGTTTCCTAATTAGTGATTAATTACATAAAATTTCACAGAGCATAAATACGATTTCAAAGATACCCATCACGAAGCTTCGTGCTACGTTTACTATTTTATTTTCTAAAAACTATAACGTATTAAAAGAATGCAAAAAAAACAAAGAAATTTGTGACAAATCCATAAAGTTTACGATTTCTTTATGGGTACTCAGACTAGTCATCAAAAGATGGGTCATAATATTTCTACTGACAGAATATAATCGTGACGTAGTAATAGTTACCCACTTACGTCAAGAGTTTATCGTTCCAAACTACCGTAAATGCCCTTAACGTTTTTTTATAATACGTTTACGTAATAATAATATTAAGTGGATTTTAATTGATCGGATTTTAATCCACTTAATATTATTATTAAATAAGAATTCCATATGCCTGGAGACAGAAAGAATATGGCACACCCAATCGGGGAATGTTGTGAGGCGGAATAAAATTGGGGAGAGAAAGAAGAACGTAGAAGTGAAAGGTTAGGAAGTTTCCAGCAATACAGATCTAATTACTTAACATGTTCCATTTCAAGCAACGTTTCATTTCTGAATGACGGGTCTTCAAAAAAATCATTGAATAAACTTTTCGCATCGACGGGTTGGTTTGAATCCGCGACATCTTTGCCATGGATGTCATCATATTCAATAATTATTTATTTAATCGTTCAAATAAAACTCGAAAAAAAAGCGACAATGTTGCACGATGCCGTTTTGTAGGCAAAATGAAATAAAATGTATAAATTAATTGATAAACTAAAGTTTTTAAGACAAGATTTTTGTGCATAGCGCAAAGGGTAACAATTATTTTTATAAACAATAATTATTAGCCTGAAACACTCATCCAAATTGAAAAAAACCTTTCGGAGCAAAGATAAATGTCGTCGACAGGACTCGAACCTGCACCCTTCTGATTGCCGGTCAGATGCTCTACCATTGAGCTACGTCAGTAAAAAAAAAAAAAACACTAGTATATATTGATTAACTTGGCGGGCTTGTGATAAGCCGACGTAGCTCAATGGTAGAGCATCTGACCGGCAATCAGAAGGGTGCAGGTTCGAGTCCTGTCGGCGACATTTATCTTTGCTCGGAAAGGTTTTTTTTAATTCAATTTTGATGAGTGTTTCAGGCTAATAATTATTGTTTATAAAAATAAAATGTACAAGTTGGACGCCAGGTTTGCTGTAAAATAAAAGGAAATATACGCCGGAACCCCTTATTCCCCCTAATTTGAAAGGATTTCCGATGGGTGGGTTGGTGTTAAGAGTTTTTTTTTTGTATATATATTATAGAATTATTTTCATAGCCATCCTCACTAAGCGATCCTTTGCTGAGGTGAACTAGGTTTTAGATAAGGGGTTTTCAGCGACTTCCATATTTGATTTTTAAGTTTTGGGTCGGGTTCAATTTGACGATGACGATGTTTTAAAAATACAAGTCAGTTATTTTTAAGGCTGAACTTAATGCAGTTATTAATTGATTTAATTTGTTTCATACTAGACGGGAGTTTGTTGCATAATTTTATAGCTACAAATTCGGAGCTTCTTTATCAAAAAGTAGTATTACACTTAGGTACATTTAGCTTATCTATTTGCTTGGTATTATGATTATGTGAGGTAGTTGCCTTTTTATCTTTTTTGAGGTGATGAATCAAAAAATTTTGGCAAAGATTTTTTGTGCACTACTGTGTACCGTGTCACTATTGTAATTTGAATTTTTATAACAAAATATGTAAAGCGCCTATGAGTGGCGGATACAATATAATAAAAAAAATAAATATCTGTTATCAAAAGCACTTTTTTGTAACAGGTTTTTACGCCTTAGGTATCCGTTTAATTTGATAGGGCTTTATTCAATCCACTGTTGGATAAAGTGCCAAGTAAACATTTTTGCTACCATGCGATTGCTAAACAAGTCTGAGATTAGTCCGGTAAACAGTTTTGCATAGATTAAAAATGCTATAATTTTATCGTACGGTGGAAGAGAGTTGATAAAGGTCATAGTGGGATGCTGAGGTTATTCAGCCAGTCGACGGCAGCAGGAGTCACTTGGTTCAGCACAGATGTACCAAAGGGAAACTGAACGTAGGTATTCCCAACCATCTGGAGCGAGTGAGACTATGGCATAGCCAATTTGGGGTATATTGCTAGGCTGAAGGCAGGGAAGAGGGGGGGGGGGGAGATGGCGGAAGCAATTTCAAGAAATGTTTCGATTCTGAATGGTGGTCTTTCACCAGGGCGATACTAAAGTATCCACTACCCACCAGAGAGTAGTTAAGACTCTTATGCGGTATTACCAGTAGTTTTTTATTTTAATTTTGACGGTGCTAGGTTTTCTGGATGCCATGTTCGTTATGTTATCCAGTTCAGAGTAGTGTTGAAACAAAAATATTTTTTATCATCATGAAACCAATGACAGAACTATGCTTTATTAATCGTTTTTATTTTGCTCATCAGAGAGCAGCTGACTCCATAGCCTGGCTTTGGCGAGTGGACGCTCGCGATGCTTCAGTGCAGCAAGAACTGCACCGTCTTCAAGATGCTGCAAAGATTGTATCGACATCTCGGCTGCAAGCTGCCAAACAGCTCGGTAAGTCAGAACACAAACAATATTAACACTATCTAGCTGACCACTCTGGAATCTATCCATTCAGGAAGAGCTAGGCTTCCACAGTAATCAACCACCGAGGTCAAAATGGAGAGATCTGCCCTAAAGCAAAATCTCTGTACCGTATCGACGGCTGAAGGCAAACCACGTGACAACCTAATTTTTCCACCAGGCGGGTTCACTCATTTCCCTAATAAACTACGTCATCATTGCCATGACTGGCGGTGAGCGATCATTCGAGACTATTATGGAATAAAACAATCATTATGGTTTTCCGTGCATTCAAACGATGTAAAAATAGTGGTGATAAAGAGAATAATCACAAATATCGCATTGCGTTCCACAGGTAAGCGTTATTTAAGTGTGAGTGGAACAATTTATTATTCCGAAATAATGATAATATTATTACGCAATACGATAAACATGATGTTCATAAGGAGAAAAATATGAATTATATATTTTTTAAATTTACATAGGTTTAGCATTCATCAGAATCAAATTAGAAATATAATATTTTTCTGACCGCTCTACGTATGTTTTTCAAAATATTTTTAATAATAATAATAATAATAATAATCGGATGATTTTTATAGCGCCGCTTTTGTGAGAAATCACCCCAGGGGCGCTGTACAAATATTACTTCCTATTCTTATATTATTCTTATATTACGTCTATTCTACGAATTTATTATTATTATTTTTTTTTTTTAACATTTATTTTCTCTTTTTGGACAGGCCATCATTACACATTATTTATAGACCATATAAAGAGATGAAGTTAAATTATCAAAACTAAATTTAATGTTAAATTGAAAAAAAGAAGCTAACTGTATTTATTCCTTACGATATATTGCAAGACGCTAATACAAATGATAGAGTGATTGTTTCCATTATATTCAAGAATGTATTTAATATTGCAAGACGCTAATACAAATGATAGAGTGACTGTTTCCATTATATTCAAGAATGTATTTAAGCTAAGACAAAGAATTATTATCCATATTTTTAGGATAAATAACACAGAACACTCTTAAAAGGGTGGAGCGGCGGGGGAGGATGGTGGCCGGTGGGATTTATCCAGAGGGCCCTCAAAATCTTCTTTGTCTTGGTTACGCCCCTGGTGGCGTGAGGGTCGGATTGGTGTTGGTCTGCACGTACGCCAGGCGCTTGTTAGCCGGCTTCAGGATCTGGAAGGAGCACTTCATCGTGTCGTCCACTGACATCATTGCTCCTGCATTATCGAATTCCCTGCAGTACCAGTTGCTTCTTGGCAAAGAACTCATACCCGTCCTCTACCACCTGATGCACCCGGCAGATCAGGTCAAAGTCGTGCTTGTTGAGGTACTTGGCCACTATCTCAATGACGTAGGTAAAGGCTCGTTCTCGCCCCAGCTGGTGTTCTTGTTGGGGTCCCAGCAGCCCACTTCCCGGTTGTATACAATATTTTTTACAACCACCGCACTTCACTAGTACACGTGTTAATGGCCTTCGACCGAGCGCCGCCAGATGTGACGATGTCTAATGCGCTAATTCGGAAGAACGAAGCAGATTTCAACTCAAAATATTAGACTTTTTATTATAAACTTGATTTAAGCTCGAAACGACAGCACTAAAATTATGTAATTTTTATAAATGTAACCCAAAAATTATTGCGGTTATTTTATGCTATTTTTACACCGCGAAAATTAATAACTTCTCGATCCTTCCAAGGTAAATCGGGAGCGACTACAAAACGCAGCCGGCTGCCACGAGGGCGCCAGGCTACTATATCCTTAAGAAATCCTTTGAACGTTTTTCTTCAACATGCGGTTATAAAAATTCCAATGAAAAACAAATGTTGGGCGCAGTTTAAGTTTTTTAATGAACACCAACCTTCGTGTTTTTTTAAATGCTAATTTATTAAAAAAATATTTTATTAAGTTTATTAAAAAAAAACTCACTCGGAGATGATGGCAATTATTTTTCTCCGGTGTTTGTTTTGTTTGTTTAACCTTGTTTCTTTATGGTGAGGAACAGCTATATTATATTTTTGTTACATTATATGAATCATGTCTTATTTATATACTTACTGTAAAAAAAATTAACATATTAAATAAAAATAGAAAACAGTAAAACTTTTTTACTGTTAAGTTTGTAAAAATATCAACATCAATCATATTCAATCTTAATTTTATTTATTTTTATTTATGGAAACAAAAAAATAACTAACGGATTAAAACACATTTTCTTCTTCAATGATTAAAATTTTAAATTACCGTTCACGTTGAACTGCCTTACAATCTTAGAGTAATAATATTTTTGATCTGTTACTTACCTATTATAAATCATTTTTGTTTATGCTCATATTTTGTATATTCTTAAATTATTGTTTTAAATTTTTTATCATTTTTCTATACTTGAAATTATTTTTTAGTATTCATTGATTCCTGAAGATGGTAGCATTGCTATCGAAACATGTAGAAATATTTATATATTTTAAGTAAAGTGGTATATACAAAGTGTATGTTCAATTATATAATTAATAATGATGCCACAAAGCTATCAATCATTTGAAGAAATTACAATCTTATTGTATTTATACATCTCACCTATATACGAGTATATATAATAATAATAATAATAATAAAAATAATTATAATAGTAACAATGTTTTATTGTATTCTTTTTTACAACCAAATAACAAATAATGATATCCTCACTAAGATTTCCTATGCTCAGGATTTCATTTACAAAATATTAAATTACATTATATTAAATTGATGTGCTTGATGAAAATAAAAATTGTAAGGTGAGGTGTTTTAAGTGCAGTTGAGTGGTTTTAGTGTTGGTCTGTATTTGGTGCTAATATTTTTTATATTTCAGATCTCCCTATGTAACGTATCCGGTGTTTTATTTGATTTTTAAAGGATAGTGGGATTTTGTTGTAGTGTTTAGTACCATAGTATAAGAAGTTTTTTGTTCAAATGTTGCTTTTGACTGATATTTTTTTTGTATTTACGAATGTTCTTTTGTTTAGTTTTAAATTTACCCCGAGGAATCGAAACCGGTTGGTAATGATTTAAAAATAAATTAGTGGTTTAAAAAAATGTGTTTATTTTATTTAATAAATATGTCAAACCACAAATTAATTGCTTTCTATGAACACAATATATAAAATGGTTCAAATAACCTGTTTCCATTATTTTTGGTAGGTAAGAAAGAGGTGTTCACAAATATATGATCATATTTTGGAATGTGTCTACAATCAAGCCATGTACAATTTAGATATTGCCGACGCGATCCCACTTATGTTCTTTTTACAATTTTCAGTCCTCTCGAAGCCCCTGCGGCGTGGCTTCCTGCTCTGTCTCATGGCAATCTGCATCCAGGGCTGGATGGGCATGATCGCCGTGCACAGTTACTCCATCACCATCTTCCTGGAGAGCGGCGCGGGAGTCCTGTCCGCAGAGGGGGCGGCTGCGGTGTACGGTGTTATCCAGATCTCAGGGGCATTGTCCGTCACTACGCTCATTGAACGGTCTGGAAGAAAGGTATAGGTCACAAATTGAGCTAAGGCAACCAACACATCATACTTAGGATTGTGTCCATTTTTCTTCTTCGTATGGTGGAGGAGTGTTGGTGGAGGTCATAGTTGGATGCTGAGGTTATTCAGCCAGTCAACGGCATCGTGACTCACTTGGTTCAGTACAAATGTGCCATAGGGAAACTAATGAAGGAGACCTTCTTCTACGATAATAATAATAATATTAACAAAGCATTTATATAGCGCAGTTTTGTGTCGTTTCACTTCAAGTGCGCTTTACTATAAATAAACTTAAAAATGATTAAATAACTCCATTCAGTGGTATCCTACAGTGCTTCTTTTACATTCTATTTATACATTCTTAACATATTACATACATTCCTGCTTATTCTTAATACTACTCCTACAGTACTCCTTAGGTGCATATTCATAAAAAAATTACATAATATTATACAGTATACATATGGCTATACAACAATAACACATTCACAATATTACTACAAAAATAGTAACATTTTAAGACAGGAGTCGGGTTATGTTCAGCAATAACGGACTTCACATAAAAATTAAAAAATATATATATACGGAGGAAACCGAAACCAAACAACTACCAGAGGCTTGAGGAAATGACTTTTTATAATAAATTGAAAAGAAATTAAAATTTATAGAGAGAAGGATTTTTTAAATAAGTTTGTTTTTAAAGCCCGTTTAAATTCAGTCAATTTATGGATATTAGTAAGAGCTGGGGAAGTTTATTCCAAATGAGAGGGCCATTTACGCGAAAAGAGCGATCATAGTAGACGGCTCGATTTGACCTTCAATGTTCAATTAGGCGATTAGTAGCATCTAGATCTGCTGACCTCAGAGTAAGCTGTCTATCACTTAAGTCCTGTCGGATGCATAGTTCAGATATATAAAAAGGCTGGCGCCATTCCCTGCAATGCTTTGAAGGTCAGTAAGCAGATCTTGAACTCTATTCTTTCAGGGCATCGAAGCCAATGAAGCTGATCCCTTAGAAGTGGGGTTATATGACGATGTGTTCTGTTATTTAAATGTGTCCACATTTACAAAGTTCGGAATCCTTTAGGCCCCATTTATGCATCATATACGCCCAACGGCTGTGTAGGGTTTACAACAAGGTGCTCGTTTTTCACGTCCGAGGTCTGCCACTGAGTTTGCCACGACTCTTCAGGGGAGTATCATGATGGAAGCAGTCTTTCGCCTTCAGTCGCCCTTTTTACCTTTTGACGGTCTCCGTGTTTGAGTGGTTATGATGCTTGTCTACGAATCCGGAGGTCAGGGATTCAAATCCTGGCAACACTTTATTTGATTAAAATTGTGTTAATTGTTTTACAATTTGTTCATTTAATATAATGTTTAGTATATTTGTTGCACGTTCCAGAGTGGTAGTAGATACTGTCAGTATCGCCCCGGTGAAATGATCAACATTCAGAATCGAATCGTTGCTCGAAATGGCTTTAGGCATGTTTGGTGAGCAGAACTGAATAGCAAGGTACTTCGCCACCTTTATTCTTTCCCATCTCTTCCTCCTCCTCAATACTTTCAGCATCACAGCATACCCCAATTGGGGATGCCATAGTCTCACTGGCTCCAAACGGTTGGGAGCAGTTGGAACTCTTCTGTGGTATCACATAAAAAATAAAAATGTTCAAAACGGTTATGTGTGCATTGGTGCATATGTATTTAATGCACCCTTCTGACAGCGATGTCCTTGCCAAACGTCACTGAGAAACAGCTTTTTGTTTACCTTCCGTCCACTTATTATTTTTATCAAATACACAAAAAAAATTACAGAAATTAGAAAAGTGATTTTAAATAATATATTTAAAAAAATAGGTTTTTTCAGTATCACTGCAGCTTTCTTTTCTGAAGTTGAATAACATGTTTAACATACTCGTATACTGTACACGAGAAACGTATCTGTGTTGGTTCTGTGCACCAAGATTTGGTGATACACGTAGCGATCATACGACCAAACATCCATATCTTTATTTTGTATGTGAAAAGATGACAATTAATAATCCCATCTGCTCGGAGCATTAAAATTATGATATCCCCAATTGGGGTAGTTATATTATGAGGATGAAAAGGGCGAGGAGGGGATTCGGGAAAGAGGCTGGTTAGGATATACTTGGATATTCCGATCTGACCATCCAGGTCATTCACCTCGGCTATAATAGGAGTATCTTCCGCATATCTTTCCGCTTCCCATCCTCTTCAGCTTCACAGCATACCCCAATTGGGGATGCCATAGTCTCACTGGCTCTAGTTGGGTTCAGATGAAAATATATTGTGCGGTATTCAAATTAAAAATAATAATAATAATAATAAAAACAACGGTCACCAAGGAAATTTCTTTAAAAACGTTTAAGATTCTGATGGTCTGCTCGAGCCTCGGAGTAGCGGTGTGCATGGTTAGCATGGGCCTGTACCTCCAGCTGCAGTCACAAGGAGTGGACCTTAGTGCGGTGCAATGGATCCCCGTACTCGCGCTGTCCCTTTGCGTGTTCACCTACACCATTGGCGCTGGGTCGGTTCCCTTCATCCTCATCTCGGATCTCCTCACTAACGAGGTAAGTGGTAACCTGTTAAACAACGGAGCAGTAGACAAACCTACGGGTGTTTTTAGCTTTATATAGGGCCTTCCACAGGACTGGTTTGCCCATTACTAACTGAAGCTACAGGGTCGAAAGGTTCGGCATCCGGTCGTCCTTTCCTGAAGTGAAGCTTACCAAGTTAGTAACTGATTAAAACTACTTATCACCCCGGTTACTGTGTTATGGGCAGGCGATCTCATAATGTCGGCGTGTACAGCTATCCTAAAAATAAAGAAAGGAGATTCATTTGAAATACAGCAGAGGGAGAGACGGCCACGTCAGTCTTCAGTGAGCCTTGCTGCCCCCGAACTAGTGATTTAGTACGGCGACTTCTTCAATGATTTGGTGATCACCATTAATTTTAGTTTTATAACTCTGGTTTACTTTTACGTATAAATTTAGTCATGATTGTTGACTTGGCGCCCATTATTCTTTAAATTACCCTGTACAATAGCTTAGTTAATTATACAACATTAATCTTAGTCAATCTCCTTCGTGTTGACACACCCCTGAGATAATTTAATAATTAATACATAGAGACTTTTGTATTTTTTAATAAATAATATGTGAAACATAGAATATTGTTTTACTTAAAACTGATCGCTACAAGTTTGGGAAAGGACGACCTTTCGAATCTTTCGACGCGGTGACTTCAGTTAGTATTGAGCAAACTAGTCGCGTGGAAGGACTTTAAATCTCAGAATCGTCCGCAAATCAACAGTCTCATAACAAATTTTCCAGGAAAGCATCGAAAGTATCGTAGACATGAGTAGTAAGGTAGTAAGGAGTTTCTAAAATACTATTGCTTTATGATCAGGGTGAAAGTTTGATGAATTTTGTTAAAGATGCTTAAACTAAAATTTAAAAAAAAAACAGTGAAAGGAGAATCCTTGTCGCTACTCGAATAACTGCTTCTCGTAAGAAAAAACATCAAGTAACCCTCAAAATAAAATACCCTTGATGCCAAATACTGTAAAATATCGGAAAATGTTCAAAATTACTGTCACTAACCTAACAAAGAAGCAAAAAAATATGTAATTAATATGAGAAAGTGAAGCGACAAATTTATCCATCATATCGACAAAGCTTTGGTCATCCTTCTCTAATTCTGAAACCCTCCAATCAATCTGAAATCTTCTTTCACCCAACTATCTACCTCTTCCTCAACCTGCTTTTGGATCGCTTCCACTGTGACATACACTGTCATAATCATCGCTGTCCTGCCATCTGGCATTCTATTCACAATTTTCGCATCAAATATCTCCATTGGCTCTGGCTATCCTTCTCTAATTCTGAAACTCTTTCACGCAACTATCCACCTCTTCCTCAATCTGCTTGTGGATCACTTCCATTGTGACATCCACGGTCATAATCATCGTTTTCCTGCCATCTGGTATTCTATTCATAATTTTTCACATATTTAATTACAGACTTACTTAGTTATCATTCCATTTTGATTCCAGGGTCAGAGCCAGCACAGATTATTCAGATCAGTCACCACCAGATATTTCTATTTAGCACTTTTTCCTTCTGATCTAGCAGGTTAACTTATAAATATCTCTTCTCGCCCATTAGGTGCGCAGTGTCGCTGGTATGGCCATCGTGCAGGTTCTGTTCATCAACACCTTTATTCTCCTCCGATTTTATGGCCCCGCCGCAGCAGCCTTCGGCAGTCACTCCATCTTCTACTTCTTCAGCCTTTCTGCTGCCCTCGGCGGTCTCGGCACCATCCTACTCTTGCCTGAGACCAAAGGAAAGTCCACTGAGGAAATTCAGGAGATCTTAAACCGATGATAATATGCCTCCTAATTATGATTAATTTGAACGTGATTTTTCTTACTATGTGCTCGTACTGGATCGTGCAATGTAAAATGATTAAAAAAATGTTTTTAAGAACTCTTCATTACGAATTTTGTTTCTGTCTCAGTTTGGAGATATGTTGCGATAGAAGTCAAATCTTTGTTCAATATTTGTTATTTATTTATTTATATTTATTCAAAAAGGAAATGTTACATAATTTATAAAAAATTACAATATTATTCAGAACTGGTATTTTACAATCGAATAACAATATTTATACTCGATGTACCTACCAAGAGCTAATACCAAGCAAATTGAATGTATTATTGTAGGTATGAAAAATTCCAAGACACCTGGCGTAGACCTAATTCGTATGTATGATTTGAAAAAACATGTCAAATTACTTAGCCCTATAATTGCTCACTTTATTAACATGATAATTGATACGAGTGAAATTCCCGAGGAACTAAAATGTAGCATTGTAAGACCTATTTTTAAAAATGGAGACCACTCTTCTATAAATAATTACAGGCCAATTTCTATATTACCTGCATTAGAAAAATTTTAGAAAAATATGTTTCGATAAATTTAGATAAATATTTAAATAAATTGGGTATTATCGATGAATGCCAGTTTGGGTTCCAGAAAAAAAAAAGTTGTGATAAACTACTTGCAAACTTTTCCAATTATATAAATTCCCAGCTAAACTCTCAAAAACACATACTGGTACTTTTTATTGATTACTCAAAAGCTTTTGATACACTCTGCCATAAACAAATAATAAATGTACTTGATGCCATAGGAATCCGTGGTAAACTCCTTTCTTTTTTTAAAAACTATTTATCGAATAGAAAAATGAAGGTAAAGATTTTAAATGAAATGAGTAAATGTAGATATGTAAAATCAGGTGTACCACAGGGGTCAATTCTAGGTCCTAAATTGTACATTATATATGTTACTGCTATGTCCAAATTATTTAAAAAAGCTCTTAGATTCATTTTCGCAGATGACACTGCACTTGTAGTATCAAATGAAAATCCCTTAATAGCTCTTCAAGATTTACAATTAGACTTTAATGAACTTCTCAAATGGGCGCATGATGTAGGACTAATTATTAATGTTAAGAAAACCAAATGTATGTATATAAGGTCACCGAGTGTGAAAATGTGGAATTTACCGAAACCAATTGCTCATCATTTTGAATGCATACATAAAAAAATTGAAAAAAATTGTGACTGCGACACGATCGATTTTACAAACGATTATGCTTATCTGGGATTATTAGTAGATAATAAATTTAAGTGGGACACGCAAGTGGCCAAAATTTGTAACCAGCTCCGATCTATATCGAGTAGCTTCTATAAATTAAAATTTGTCTTGCCACATGGCACACTTAAACTTATATATTTTTCCATGGTAGAATCCATTCTGAGATATGGAATACGAACTTGGGGTCACACAAGCTTTACGTATATTAAATATGTCCAAAATTTACAAACTGCGATAGTTAAAAAAATTGTCACACCAAAGATATACAGACAAAGAAAAAAATTAAAAATATTATACGGTGCTGAGGGCCTACTTCCTGTAAAAGGTCTCCTATGGTACATCACTATTATAGATAACGCGGGAGAAAGCCAATACAAAAAGCCACTGGTGCACAAACACAGCACTAGATTCACTGAAAGAAGAGGCCTAAAAATTCCAAAATTTCAAATAAATATGGAGGTCGAACTCTTGAATACATAGTGCCAGTGATTTTCAATAAATTTAATGAAAGTTATAAATTGGAGGAAAGTGAGAGGCTTTGCGTGAAATCGATGAAGTTATGGATTTTAAATGAGCAATCTATGTATCTTTAAATTTTTTCTTTGTATCTTTAAATTTGTATCTTTAAATTTTTTCTTTGTATCTTTAAATTTTTATCTATGTATACTTAATGGCTAAGTTAATGTACCTATAATGTTAACGTCAAATGTAAGTACCTATTTTATTTAAGATTAATACATATTACTATTACTATTAGGACTAATTAATCTTTGTAGAACCTGCAGACAAGCTGTCATGTGACCGCTTTGCAGGACTACATATTTTGCTTCTTTCTTATTTTACCTTGTATGTATTTATGTTCTTTGGATGAATAAACAATAAAAAAAAAAAAAAAAAAAAATACAAGATGTACACCCATAATTAAGCTGAGTTTGTGTGTTTGAAGGGTGTCTCATTTTTTGTTGTTGTTATTTGTTTATTTATATGTTTAATAATATTATTTAGTGTGTATTTTCAGTGTGAAATTTAAAATCTTTTATATTGTTATTTATGTATCTGATTTGTTCTGGTAATGAATAAAACTTCCTTACTTCCTTACTTACTTATAATTGAATTGTCCCATTGTTTTTAACATTTTGGAATTGGAAGAAATGATGTTTGTCTAAGACTTTTATTATTTTTAAATGGCGTATTTTTGTTTAGAATATTTTCTTTGTAAATTTGTAAAATTGTGTTTCAGAAATTTATTTCTTTTAGTTTTATGACTTTGAATCATTTAAATTGAAGATATGATGAATATGTGTTACGGTTTGTTTAAAATTGTATTTAATATTATTTTTTGTGTCATGCCAAGTGTGATTTACTTAAGTTCCATCCCATCCTATGATGCCATATTGTATTATTGATTGGCCGAAAGCAAAATACGTCATTCTAAATTACCCCAAGCTCCTACGAATAACTCCTCTTCTTTGATTTCTTTGAGCCATGTTTTTATTTGATTTTTGTAATCATTTGCCTTTTCTGCTTTTTTTATTTTATTTTTATGGCCGGTGAAAATGAATTGTATAGTTTAGTGGAGGGATATTTATAATCCCTTTAACAAAAAGCAGTTTTAAATTCAGGAATATTCATAATGTCTTGGTTTCATAATTTTGGTTCGCTTTTGTGCGGTGAAAATTAAGTTTCTTCTTTTGAACTTTTTAAATGTCTGATTAAAACATTCTTAGAATAGATATTTTGGATGTTAGGTACTGCAAAAGATTTGAAAATTTCTTTTGTTGGCGTTCTTATGGGGACTTTTAAAATGGTCTTTATAAAATACCCTTTTGGGATTTAGATAATTGTTTCATATGATTAGTAGTTGCCGATACCCATCCTAGTATACCATATTTGAGGCGAGAGTGGCATAGCGCTTAGTAAAGTTTTCTTAACATCATTTTGACATAAAATATTTCTGATGTTGTAAAAATGATATGTGTATTTTGTGAGTTTCCTTGTAATACCATTTATGCCAAGATATTTTATACTTTCTGTATGAGTAATAAGGGGGAAAGAAAATCTTGCAAAATTGCTTTGGCATACATGTAATTTTGGATTGTATTCATTCCCTGGTTGTCCTGTTGTGTCAATTGAAAAAGTACTTTGTTTTACTTACTTTTAACGTCAGTTCGTTTACTTATTCTGTTTTTGAGTATGTTTATATGTCGTGACCATTTTAGGCATTGGTCTATTGTTATGCCTATGTATTTAATTTCACCGTTGCTTTCTATAGCTATACATAATGTATTGAAGTTATGTTGTTGTATATACGAGTATGAAGATTGGATAGAAATATTTATTTCTTTAGGTGTTTGTTTTTTTTTTGTTCAAAACAGGATATAGTATGTTAAAATGTTTTTTTTTTATTAAAAAAACCTTTGTAACTTTTTTCCACTTATTTATTTTCGACCGGACCGGTTTCACCCTATCACGGGCATCGTCAGACTGGCACAATGAATACTAAATCTATGGTATAGTATATAGCATCGATGTCTGAAGTGAGTTCCCTGCTTTCTAATATTGTTTTTTATTTATGACTTGAAATTTGTTTTATTGCTGACGGTACTGTTTAATATTTAATTATTATGTACAAACAGTACTGTCATTATTAGAAAGCAGTGGAACTCACTCCTCTATCACATCGATGCTATAAATACCATAGATTTAGTATTCATTGTGCCAGTCTGACGATGCCCGTGATAGGGTGAAACCGGTCTAGTCGAAAATAAATAAGTGGAAAAAAGTTACAAACCTTTTTAATAAAAAAAAATATTTTAATATGGAATTCCGCCATGAATTGACAGTTTCAAAATCAGGAATAATTTATATAGTATGTTTTTTAAATATCTAACGTGAGCAAGTTTATATTGAACCACATTTTTAATTTATTGATCTCTGTGTTAGCTATATTGTTTAATTTAGTCCATAAATTTCCTTTAAAAAATAGCAATGTGTCGTCCGCATAGGAGATGATCTTTCCATATTCACAGACATTAATGCGTATCTGCATCTACATGTGCGTATTGTTTTGTCCTATGTTTATATTTAAGTTCTATTGCAAGTGGGGTAGTCTGACTCTCATATAGTTAAGATAAAATTATTAATAATTTAGGTTTTTTTTTTGGAATAACATATTGAAGCCTGTTAATCTCATTGTAATATATTTTTAATCATTGGAGAAAATATTAATAATAAAAATGTTTAATTATTATCTTTTTTTTATAATTAAAAAACAAATAATGATATCCTCACTGGGATTTCCCGTCCTGAGGATTTCGTTTACAAAATATGAAATATTAATTTAATTAAGTTTACTATATGTACGCATATCTTTTACGTTTATATCCTTCGTGAATTTTTATTCTTTATTTACTCTCTGATGTCATTGTTCGACCTAACACCACATTTAATAGTTTCCTTTTTGTATCAGACGTAATCTGACACACAAACGAACTGTATGAGGTGGCTGATCCCAATCTACGGAGCGGGGCTGGGAGGGGAGGTAGCACTCCTACCGTTCCCTCTGCGTGGAGGAACGGTACTAGCCACAAGACCCTTATTGACGACTTTTGCGGACCTTGTCCGTGTGACGTTGCTTATTGGGGTCCAGTCCGAGGCAGTAGTCCGATGGGGGTCCAAGGTAAGCAGTGGTCAGAATAAAAGAAGGTGGGTAGATCAGAAGTCAGAGCGGACAGTAGAGAGAGGTCTAATCGGGCAGGCGTTCGAATGCTAACTAACCCGGTTTGGTTTTCGCAGGCTATTTAAGGCAGTCGGATAAGTCCCTCTCCGCCGTACTGCTGATGTTTTTATCTAAGTCATTATTTTCCCTGAGCGGTCGAAGAGAACACGCGTCTCACAAACCGCCCAGAATACACGAACAAAGGTGGCTAGGCACATCCCGCCATTCAAAATATATTTACAAAGGCATCATGGGAGTCGGAATCGTTTGCAAACAACAAAACAATATTTATTAACGATCGTTGGGAGAGGCGACAACGTCCGATACACTTTTAAAATTATTTGTGCTATATTCTTATGCTTGTAGTTAAATGTGACCTGCGATTATTGTTTATGGTATATTTATACCGTTGATTTTGTATAAATAAATTATTAATTATTAATTTGACGTTTTACGTGGTTGAGTGGTTACTATCCTTGACTACAAACTCGGAGGTCACAGGTTCAAATCCCGCCGTGAGCAAGGAAATTTCATTTGATTGATTTGTGTTTTTTGCAATTTATTCATTAAAAATAATACATAGTATATTTGCGGCACGTTATAGAGTGGTAGATACTGTCAGTATCGCTCTGGTGAAAGACCACTATCCAGGAATGAAACGTTGCTTGAAATGGCTTTAGCCATGTTTGGTGACTAGATCTGAATAGCCAGGTATTTCCCACATTACTTCTACCCTATCTCCTTACTCTCCTCAATATCTTCAGACTTACAACATACTCCAATTGGGTATGTAATAGCCTCGCTGGCTCCAGACTGTGGCGAGCAGTTGGGGCTATTGTGCGGTATCTCATTAAAATATCTATCTAAATTCTATATACGGCGAACAGGAGTATACAATTATGATACCGTGTTGGAATTGTCGCAATAACAAAGCAAATAGTGCCTCTTTTTAGATGGAAAGTGATTAAATATAATTTTTCATGGCTGTCATTAATTGAATTTTGATCTTGTATTTTTTATTTTAGCACATAAAATAGGCAATTTTCCCAAAACTTACATGCATTAATGTTTACATAGTAATAATAATCAATAAGTACAATAAACGAAAACAAACATTATCTCGCAAAAATGATAATAAGAATTAAAAAGAAGTGAAAGTTCGAAAACATGTTATAAAGTAGGTGCATCAACTAACTCCTTATTGTCACCTGTGCTGATGGTACACTGTTTCGGTACTTAATAAAGGGTATCGTCACATTATCAGTTTGATATTAACACCTTTTTTTTATTGTTTAACTGTTTCATTAAATGTCTATTTCATTATTAGAGCGGTGTAAAGTATTGTAATTTCTTAATGTCCGCGGTAAAGGAGAGAAATATCCCGTATTTGTATGTTGAAAAATATTTTTTATGGTGTACAATTGATGCATGTATAATTTTGTACAAAATGAATCCCTCAGAAAGTTTTCGTCTGATTGACAGAAATTGTAGTTAATTGTAGCGAAATTCGATCATAATACGTTCCAAATTGATCAGAAAATCCTTCACGATATGCAATCACACGGGTTAATTTTCTTTGTTAATGGATTAGATACTGTAATTATGAATCTCGTATTTAGGAGACCAAATAATGGATACGTATTCCAAAATACATGACACAATCAAGAATATAAACAAGTACAGTCAGTTATTATTATTCTATGTTCTGGTAGTTTTAATAAATTTAGGTGACGTAGGAGTTCATCATAATTGATACGTTCTCTTCAATTCCTATTCTGTAAGTTAATAAATCTCAAGAATTTATTATGGATTCCTTCTATTGTGATAGAATGAATAGCATAACTTGGTATTATGATGGCAGAAGAAGGACTTAAAATATTGTCAAGCTATTTATAGCCTGAGAATGTTTGCGAGGCAGAGGAAGAACCAATGACTCCTGGGTGGAAACCCAACTCTTTGGCTCGCTCGACCATCTAACTGACCTTCTGAATGGTGGCCTCTTATCAGATTAGAAACTGATTAGAAACCACCATTGAGTTCGTTTTGTAATGGGAAAAGATATTCTTAAAATATGAGGTTCGTCCAAGAATTAAAGACTGTCATTTGCGGCGGTACGGACGAAATATTTCACTAGTTAGCAACACTAGCTTGTAGCGCGTACTTCCTTCTCCACAACAGGCGGTCGACCCGACTCAAGAAGTGCGTTGAGCTTGCCGGGGATTACGTAGAAAAATAGTGTAGTCATGTACAAATTTTGTACGAATAAAATATTCCTGATTTTTAAAAAGCAAACAGTGTTTAATTTTTGGACAACCCTCGTATATTGACCGATTTTTATTTATTTATTATTTTTAATTTTACATAAGAACTTATTAATATTATCATTTACAGATCACAATAATTTAATTCGATAACTAGTAACAATCTCATCTACTCAGCAGCTCTTGGATCTCTTCGGTGGACTTGCCCTTGGTCTCGGGAATGAGGAAGATAGTGGTGAGGCCGCCGATCGTCGCGGCCACCCCAAAGAAATAGAAGATGGCGTGGTTCCCGAAGGCCAACACGGCCGGAGCGAAGAAGCGAAGGGACAGGAAGCTATTGGTGAACATCACTTGCACCACCACCATGCCGGCTACGCTGCGCACCTATCGAATTACGGTGAAACATAAGTACATTTGGATGTGATTTAATAATTATTGAATGAAGTAATTTGTTGAGAAAAATGAGGGCCGAATATTCAAATAAAACAAATGGATCAACGTCTTAAAGGATGGAGAACAACGACTACATGCAGAGGAGGAGGCTTCCAATTAAAACTTATGAATGAAAAGCAGGAGAGTTAGATGTTCACAGGAAACCATATAAGTATGATTGTATATTTTTGGAAAATTGAGCCATATTCCTCTTTCTCTGAAGACATATCTCGTGATATCTGTGAGGCTTATATTTAGAACAATAGATCAATAGCCACAGAAAAGTTATTGAGTAACACCATGCCTCGGTTTCCGTGGTTGATTGATTATGATCCTCGGCTACGAATCTGGAGATCGTGCGTAATTAAATTTTATTTTATTAAATTGTGTTGTTTCACTATTTTTCATTAGAAATAATATATATAGTATATTTGCGGACGTTTCAGAGTAGTAGATACTGTGAACAGCCATGTAGTTCCCCACCTTCCCTTTCCTCATCTCTTTCCTTTCCCTATTTCTTCAGCTTCACGCCATAATTGGGGATGCCATAGTCTCACTAGTTCCTGACGTTAGGGAGCTGATGGGACATTCCATAATACCCCGTATTATGGAATGCTGAACCAACACTTCTGTTCCGCCACGTAGAATATATAGAATGATGCTTTTAAAAATTTGCTCCAATACGTTCACGCATTTTTGCTGTTATGGAGGCCATACAGCAGAATCCTTTTGTAAATTTATATTGCGCCTCATCCCACTCACTTACCTCATTGGTAAGAAGATCAGAAATCAGGATGAATGGAACAGAGCCAGCGCCGACGGTATATGAGAAGACGCAGAGAGAGAGCGCCACAACCGGAACCCACTGATACGAGATAAGGTCCACTCCTTGAGACTGTAGATGAAAGTACGTTCCCATGGTGAACATGAAGAATGCCACAAGAAGACTCGAACTCGCCATCAACATCTGAAAACGATTTGTTTTCAGTTAATAGCAGTAACGTCATTATAAAACAATTATGGAAACTTAACGATTTAATGCGGGTAAAACAGATTACAAGATACCTCACAAAATAGATAATCTATTATCACAATTATTTTCTCAGTAATTCGGTTTCACCGGGTTAGTCAATATAAAAATTCAAATTGGTTGGGGGTAAATAGAATCATATAAATAAGTCATCTCAACGTGGCATAAACAAATTTAAAAAAAACTGAAACACTTAAATGAAATACAGAACTTAATAAATTTGATTTACATTACATAAAAAAAGCAATAGACTTAATTGAATTGAATAAGTTAGAAAGCAACGAATAACTGTAGTCTAGGACCTCAAATCAAACAATAAAAAACACAAAAATTTGTTGTAGACCACATTTATTTTATTAAAACTCTACCGGTTTCGGAAGCACCCTTCCTTCATCAGGAGAATATTAAAACTAACTTATGATATAGAATATTAACAAGACATATAAATTTTAGGTGTTGGAGTGGGGGTAAGCAAATGGGTAGGGGTAATTGTAGGATTTCCGGGAAGAACAGAGCGATTTATTGGAAAAATATTAAGAATGGGACTAAAAGATAAGTTAATTTGGTTATTTAAAATACTAGCATTATTATTCAGGATTTTCTAATTTCGAGTGCTTCTAATTTATCCAATTTTTTGCTTTTATTGTTACGGTGAAGAATTGTAACCCCTGTGTCCTTGTTAAAAGTGTGATCTTTGGAAATTAGATGATTGGCAAATTCTGAGAAGTTATTATTATTCAAGAAATCCTACAATTACCCCTACCCATTTGCTTACCCCCCACTCCAACACCTAAAATTTATATGTGTTGTCAATATTCTATATCATAAGTTAGTTTTAATATTC